>JXCR01147243.1:0-21367 GCA_002079205.1 Phalaenopsis hybrid cultivar
AATAAATAGCAATCCCCCCCAAGGATAGTAGGAGCAGGACTCAAAGGCTCCTCCATAGGTGATGAGGTAGTCCCCCCAGGGGCAATAAAACCAGGCACGAACTCTTGTCATATGGCAATTTCCTCCACAGGATTAGATGTGTCCAGAGGAGTGGGGTTAGACCCATCCTTATGCAGTCGAGCTTTAGGTTTCAAGTTAGGGTGGAGCCTGTGACATTTGTCAAGAGTATGTCCAAACATCTTACAATTGGTACAATAAAAGTGTCTATTTTCCGCGACAATTTTTTTGTCAATATTCATTATGTTTTGCCCAGCCAGACTTCTGTAATATCAGGTAAAGTGATATCTCTTTCCACAAGTATTCTGCCAACAGAAGGTCTAATTAGATTGAAAGTGAGTAGATCTAGTTTCATAGGATTTCCAAGTATGATTCCAATAAAGTAGAGAATCTGATAATTAAAAAAATGCAGCTTAAGACCAGGTAAACTAAACCATACTGGTACAATGAGAGGTTCATGATTTAGGTCAAAATCAGGAGATCACTTGAGCAATTTCATTGACTTTCCTGCAATGTTAAGATATTTCTTAGAGAAAATCCGGGCGTAGTCTTCAGCCAAGGTTAACTAAATCAACACATGCCTTCCATCAAGAAGTCCCACTTTCCACTTTCCTACTAGTTTGAGATCTTCAAAATTCTTTCTGATAACTTCCATAGTGGGGTGCTCCAACTGAAATTTTTTGATGATAACGAACTTGCATTTCTTAGCCAAGTTTGAAATTTCTAAATCAAAGAAAAAGATAGTTATTTTCCCACCGTTTGTACTTGCCTTCTTAACAAAAGTGCAATCACCTGTACCATCTTGATATTCCTTATAACTTGACGGGAAGACAACAACCAACTTCACCACATGGTTACTCAGCACGTAGGCGAAGGAGGCTTTGTCAGATCAACCGAAGGAGGGAGCGCACCCATCAAAGCAGGGACAGTTCGATGAGAGCAGAAAGACGCAAAAATGCAGTAGGCGAAAGCGTGACACACCGTAGCAAGGAACGAACGATGAATTCAACACAGGGCGGCAAGGATCGGGGCAGAGGAAAGCCGTTATGGTTCGAGCACAAATGACAGAAGGGAACATGTGAATAAGTGGAAGTTGTCGGAAATCGTCCCTCAACGAGCAAAGGCGATGATGACGACGAAGGAGAAAACCGCAACAAAAGACGAAGCACAATGAAAACGACTAATGACGAAACAGATGAAGTAGAGGCACGANTAACACAAATGACAGAAGGGAACATGTGAATAAGTGGAAGTTGTCAGAAATCGTCCCTCAACGAGCAAAGGCGATGATGACGACGACGGAGAAAACCGCAACAAAAGACGAAGCACAATGAAAACGACTAATGACGAAACAGATGAAGTAGAGGCACGAACCCCTTCTTCGAGCGCGATGAAACGAGAATCAACCGAGCAGACACCCGAGTTCGCCATGAGGTGAAAACCTAGCAGTGCCTCCCATCATCTTGAGCTTATATATATATATATATATATATATATATATATATATATATATATATGTATGTATGTATCAATATCTATATAAATATTTATATATAATTATTTTTATATTTAAGTGTATTGTCAATGTAAGTAATTATTTTAAGTGTAATGTAAGTCAATATTTTATATACATGTTAATGTAAGTCCAAGGGCTAATATATTAAAGAGGAAAAGATATAGATAGATTGTATGAGAGCCTAATAGAAGACCCAACTCACACATTGCAACACACACAAAAACCTAATAAAACAAAAATACATAAAAATAAAAAAACCAAAAGACCACCAACGAGTGCAAAAGTGCTAGGGACGTCCCACTTTAGTCCTCCCTCTGTCTCTAGTTCTCGGAAGGGAGCCGACTAATAAATTGGTAAGGTGCGTATCATTACTCGAAGTGACCAAAGTATCATCCATCAGATTCCTGAGCTCAAGTAGGTCTTCATTCTTCTTCTTCCTTCTGGATGTGTAGACTTATCATTTCTCATCCGAGGATTGACTCATCTGATCAATGGATTGTTCCAAAGGTGGTCGGACAAGTGTAGGCTGTTGCACAACATGATCCCCATGAGTCTGAGTAACATTAACATCTTGTTGGACCTGATGAGGTGGTAGTGAACAATAGAAATATTTATACCTGTAATATCAGTGATAAGTTTTAGGGCCGGTGGAGTTTGAAGATACTCCCTCGCCCCCACGATAGTGGGTTCCAAAAATGAGGGAGCTACAACAAAGTGTGGAGACCGAATGATTGACATATTGCCTGCGGGTATATTGACTTCTTCGTGGGTATCCTTTTAATCAATAGTGTCAATAACTTGGAGCTGATCAGGAGGAGATGAAATCACTACCTCTGGCAGAGCGCTCTGCTTTTTTAGTATGAGATGGGGGTGTAAATGATGACATTGAGAACTGGAGTGGCCGAATATACGACAATTTGAACAGTACGAAGGAAAATACTCAATCTCTACCTTTTGCCAATATTCATGGTGTTTTGTGCCCAACCAAATTTTTTCAGGAGCGGCATAAGTGATTTTTCTTTCAACAAATACTCTGGCTTCAGATGTACGAGAAAGATTAAAAGTAGGAATGCCTTTTTTGAGTGACTTACCATAAATTGAGGCAATAAAGTACAAAACTTTTTGAGTAAAATAATGAAATTTTAGACAAGAGATGTGAATCCAAACTAAAATGATTGGTGATTCCGTTTGTGGGTCAAAATCCACAAACCATTTCAGGATCTTCATTGTTCTTTTATCAATCCAGATTATCCTNCTCTTTCAACAAATACTCTGGCTTCAGATGTACGAGAAAGATTAAAAGTAGGAATGCCTATTTTGAGTGACTTACCATAAATTGAGGCAATAGAGTACAAAACTTTTTGAGTAAAATAATGAAATTTTAGACGAGAGATGCGAATCCAAACTAAAATGATTGGTGGTTCCGTTTGTGGGTCAAAATCCACAAACCATTTCAGGATCTTCATTGTTCTTTTATCAATCCAGATTATCCTTCTAGCAAATAAGAGAGTGTATTCTTCTTCATTATTAATTTGAAGATTCTCCTAATTGTCAATTTATATTTAAGTGTAATGTCAATTTTATATTAATTAGTAACACAAAACAAAAGTGGAAGGATATGTAGATTTAAAATCAAGGAGAGGTTGTTACTTCATTCAGGATAAGATTCTCCTAATTAAGCTAAGGTGATGTTAATTAAATTGAAGTTATATGTAATAAATATTATTTTATAATTTAATTTTAGGAATTCAATTAAAGATAATATAAGCAAAAGTATTTGAGAGGATAATTTTGTAAGGTAAAATCAATGTGAGTAATTATTATTTTATTTGTATTAAATTTAGTTTCTTTTATTTTAAAAAGGATAAATTTATTCGTACTCNTGAGTAATTATTATTTTATTTGTATTAAATTTAGTTTCTTTTATTTTAAAAAGGATAAATTTATTCGTACTCATTAAAAGCCCCTTTATAGTTGAAAGAAAACTAGTGAAAATAAAATGATTGTTTTTTAACTTCAATTCTTTGATATTTTGTGCTTACTAAATGAAAAATAAATGGATTTGATGGTTGAAGGAATTAAATATTCATAAATGAAAAATTTAATGTTAAGTCTATTAGATAGACGTCACACCCTTATGATATTAATTAAGAATGCTATTGTATGCTCACACATTAATGTAAAGAAAATGGTAATAGTTGTCACTTTTTTATTATAAAATAATAGTAGAAGTGTTAATGGTTGTTCCTCTATTTGTATAAAATTTTGATGGCATTCCTTGGATAACTTTTTAAAGGAAAAAAAAATTTTAAAATATAATTGATTAAAATAATAAAAATATAATTGATGAAGATGATTTAATAAAGATCTTTATAGAANTTTTTTTTTAAAATATAATTGATTAAAATAATAAAAATATAATTGATGAAGATGATTTAATAAAGATCTTTATAGAAGAAAAATATAAATTTTATTTTTTAGATTATCAACATATTCATTTGAGCATTCATATTAGGTATTTGTATAAATATTTAGTGCATAATTGATAGGTAATTATTTAGTAAGTCGTCGTAAATTTAATCTATTATTTAACTGTTCTTTTAGAAAAAAATTTACTTGACTTTATATGACAAACAAGAGAAAATTTATTTACAATAGGAGATGAATCGTTAAAAATAGATAGTAGATTATTTGATTCATATATTTTTCTTTTTTATTATATTACTTGTATTATCGTATAAAGCTGAATAAGCATTTGTATTTTGTTAGATGATGTATATTTATGTCTTGTGGGTTAGTTATTCTTTTCTTGTTGAATATTATTATTAGCTATTGTTTATGATAAGAAATGTTTTTTTTTTAAATATCCGACCACCCGTTCTAGTCTTGATTAACTCCAAGCTCCCAGACCGATTCATGACAATGTTTTTTTGTTATCAAACATAAAAGTAAAATAAAAAATAATATTGTTGATGTTTTATTGAGGATAGCCTTGACCATCTCTTTTCTAGAAATCAAAAGCTTATATTTGACAAACTTCAAGATTACCATTTAGTTTGGCTGGACATTCGTTTGATTTACGTGGAACACTTAAATAAGCCTTTGATTATACAAATAACATTATATGTTATCTGAAAACAACAAAGAAATATAAGGGCTTATTATTATTGATGCAAAGAGGGGTATAAATACCCATTACAGGACTACTAGTAAGGAAAACAATAAAAACATAATATAGTAGACAATAAAATAAATAATAATAAATATAACAGACAACTAATCTCTCTAATTAAGAAGAGAAATAAATAGAGATTCTTAAGATCCCTTATATAATTTATAACCCTGTAAATATAGAGTTACAACAAATATGAAATATAATCATAATTATTTACGAGATTTTTCAACACTCCCCCTTAAGATGGCATGAAGATGTCACTCATAGCAAGCTTGCTAACTAGATCCTCGTGTTGCACTTTGGAAAAACCTTTTGTTAGAATATCTGCTATTTGGCTAGCAGTAGGTATGTAGGATATACATATCACACCACTCTCTATTTTCTCCTTGATGAAATGTTTGTCAACTTTTACATGTTTTGTTCTGTCATGTAGAACTGAATTATGAGCTATAAAGATTGTTGTCATGTTGTCTCAGAAAACTTTAATAGGTGCTGTTATAGGAATCTTCAACCTTCCAGGAGTTTTTTTATCCATAATACTTCACAGAGTCCATGTGCCACCGAGCGGAATTCTGCTTCGGCACTACTTCTTGCTACCACACTTTGTTTTTTACTTTTCCAAGTGATCAGGTTTCTGCCTACAAAGGTACAATAACCTGATGTGGATCTTCTATCATTTACATCTCCTGCCTAATCTGCATCTGTGCAGGCCTCTATTCGAAGATGTTCACCCTTGTTGAACAAAAGTCCTTTTCCAGGAGTTCTTTTTGAGATATCTCAAAATTCTGAATACAACTTCAAAGTGAGTTGGTCCAGGTGAATGCATGAATTGACTCACAACACTCACTGCAAAGGCTATGTCAGGTCGAGTGTGAGCCAAATAGATTAGTCGTCCTACCAATCTTTGATAGCGTGCTTTGTCCATTACCTCATTAGCTGCTGTTGTTTTCAACTTTATATTAGGTTCAATTGGCGTATCTGCTGCCTTGCAAGCTGTCATTCCTGTTTCTTTAAGTAAAGCAAGTACATACTTGCGTTGATTGACAAAAAATCTCTCCTTGGATCTTGCAAACTCCATTCCAAGGAAATATTTCAGCTTTCCCAAGTCCTTAATATCAAATTCGACTTCAAGTTTCCTCTTTAAGTTAATCTCCAAAGGATCATCCCCTGTCATGATTATGTCATCTACATACACAATCATAATGTTTACTTTACCTTTGATGGAATGTTTGAAAAAAAGAGTGATCAGCTTGGCTTTGAGAGAATCCACGTCTCTTTATAACATCACCAAAACACTCAAACTAAGCTCTACGAGATTGCTTTAACACGTACAAGGACCTTCTTAGTTTGCATACTTTACCTTTTCCAAATTTTTCTTCAAATTCGGATGGTAGGTCCATATATACTTCTTGCAATTCTCCATTTAAAAATGGATTTTTTACATCAAATTGATGAAGCGACTAATTGAAGTTAATTGCAAGGGAAAGAAGTACTCTAATAGAGTTAATTTTAGCAACAGGAGCAAAAGTCTCTTGGTAATCAACACCCTGAGTTTGAGTAAATCCTTTTGCTACTAGTCTCGCTTTGTATCTCTCTACACTTCCATCATCTTTAAACTTCACCGTGAACACCCATTTGCACCCAACCGTCTTTTTGTCTTTAGGTAGATTAATGACTGTCCAAGTGTTTTTTCTTTTAAGAGCATTTATTTCTTCCATCACAACTAATTTCCAACTTGGTTCACCTAATGCTTCCGGAACAGTTCTTGGAAAAAACATTAGAAATCCTAGACACAAATGCTCTATGATTTTTTGATAGTTTTTCATATGACAAGTATTGTGTGATAGGATGTTTCGTGCTCGTTCAGATTCTTTTTCTGAAAGCAATTGGAAGATAAAGATAAGGAGTAGAAGTAGCGAGAATATTACTCTGAGTTGTAGGGCTATTATTCGACAAAGGTGATTGTACACTGTCGAGGGAATAACTGGGGCTGTAGTAAATTTATGGAATTTCTTTATAGTATAAACCTGCAGTTCATGTTGAGGATTATGATCCGTTGGACGTACTTCTTCCCCAATCTCTGATATGGTAACATCTGGCAAAAATTGATTAATAGTGCTGACCCTAGTTTCCATATCAGAATTAGTTAAAGGTATGGGTAAAATTTCCCAAAAATTATTTTCTTCAACCGAGTTCTACCCCTAAAGAAAATTGTTTTGAAAAAAATGGTGATCCTCAACAAACTTGACATCCATGCTCACAAAAAATTTCTTTTTGACAGAGTTAAAACATTTGTACCCATATTTATTGGAAGCATACCAAATAAAAACACATTTTTCAGCTTTGGGATCAAGTTTTGAGTGAAACACATTTGGGACATGCACATAACAAACACATCCAAAAACTTTTAAAGGGAGATCAGGTGTTATTTTAGACGTGGGAAAATAATTTTTTAAGACTTGTAATGGTGTTTTAAATTTCAAAACTCGATTTGACATTCTGTTTATTAAATAACAGGAGGTGAGGAGTGCATTACCCCAAAGATATTTAGGAACATTCTTAGAAAACATAAGTGCACTGATAACTTCAAGTAAATGTCTATTTTTCTTTTCAGCAATACAATTTTGTTATGGTGTGTCACGATAAGTAGATTGATGCAGAATACATTTTTTCAAAATAAATATTCTCAAATATTTGTTGAAATATCCAGTCTCATTATTCGTTTTTAGAATGCCAAATTTTGTTTGAAATTGATTTTCAATCGTGTGGAAAAAATCTTTAAATCGTTGTTCAACCTCAGATTTCTTTTCCAATAAATACACCCAGCAAACTCGTGTGTGATCATCAATAAATGTTACAAATTATTTTTTTCCAGAAAGTGTGTAACTTTGAATGGCCCCCAAACATCACTATGCAACAAATAAAATGGTTTTAAAGCAGAATATGATTTTATTAAAAATGAAACACGATAACTTTTAGATAAATTACACACTTAACAATGAAGTTTTAAACAATCAATACTTTTAAATTGTATAGAAAATAAAGATTTGAGATATGAAAAGCTAGGATGTCCTAATCTTTTATGTCATAACATAACTTGATCATAGTCAAAGTTTGAACTTGTACTACCTAATCTATGAGTTGTTTTATTCACAGAATCAGTTCCATCATAGCAGTACAACCAATTTATTTCTCTAACAGTTCTAATCATCTTCCTCGAGTTCCGGTTCTGAAAAACACAATTAGAAGGAAAAAAATAGAATAATCAGAATATTTAGACAATTTGCTAACGGAAAGAAGATTACATGTAAGTTTTGGAACATGTAAGACAGATTTCAAAGAGATTTTTTCTAAAATTTTAATATTTCATTTTTCTACGATTGATGAAAAAGTGTCATCAGATGCTCCTGAATATGAATCAAATAATTGAGAATAACCTGTCATATGATCAAATGCTCCTAAATCGATGATCCAAGGAGTGGTACTTCCTAGAATAGATAAAGCCAAAGGATTACTACCTGTTTGTGCTATAGAACCGATAGGAGCATTAGATGATGAGCAGGATTTTAGCAGTTTAAGAAGATGACATAATTGCTCTTTACTAATTTGGGATGACTCGACCTCATTTGTGGTAGGTGTGCTATGCTCACCAGGTTTTTTTCCCTTACCATTAGGTGGTTTACCATGCAACTTCCAGCATTTTTTGCGAGTATGGCGTGATTTTCCATAGTAGTCACATCGTAGGTTATTTTTGTGCTCTTCATGCAGGTTGTGAGAAGTTTTCCTGCTTACTTAAGCTTCAGGAATAGCCAGCGCCGATCCTTCCACGGACACGGTTGAATGTGCCGTCTTCTTCCCCAAGATTACATGTCTTCGACTCTCTTCTCTCTTTACCTTCACAAAAACTTCACCAATTGGAGGCAGGGGATTTCTTTTAATTATTCGGCCACGAACCTCATCATATTCAACGTTTAGCCCTGCAAAAAATTTGAAAATTTGGCCAGTATCCACTATCTTTTTGTACTGGTTGCAGTCATCATTTGATTTCCACTCATGATCGTTGAATAAGTCTAGGTCCTGCCAAATTCGCTTAAGAGAATTGAAATATTTTGTCATAGAATCCTCACCTTTGGCAAATTTCCCCAAGTCGTAGAGTTAACTCGTAAACTTGGGATTGATTTCCAAGATCAGAGTACATTTCNAATATATTTCATATTTATTGGAAGGTTCTATGAAAAAGTACTAGAAATTAATCCATGTTATGGTAGTTAAGTAAACTTACAAACCTGCTACTTGCCTTGTAGGAAAAAAATTTAAGAGATTGGAGCTTGTATTCTGCATCTAAATTTACATATGATAGTTTTATTTATAAACCAACTAAGACCTCATCTTTGGAAACAGTATATGATCAGAAATCTAGACTATCTTTTGATATAGCCAACATCTTATCTCATACACTCTCTTATTCTATTTTTTTATTTGTAAAAAATTTATAAACCCTGTATGATACTATAAAAAAGTGAATTATTATAAGTAATGACAAGAAGACATCTATGGCGAAGAATAATAAGTTAATAAAGGAATTGAAAGGAGGCTATATATTTATTTGCATCCTCGAGTGAGATATAACACCACTAAGTTTAAAAATTTCCTGTAAGAGTCAATGACTATTTAAAGTTCTGAGAAAAATTAGATCTAATGTTTAGCATTTAGATTTGTTTGTGGGTATATTAACTTATTAAGTCATCATATTATTAATATTACATATATCCTATTATATAAAGAAGTTAACAAATCTTCATTTGTTCAGTTTGTTTTTTTATAGAAGTTATAGATTCTAATTTGTAAAATCCCTCATTCCAATAAGTTTACCACCTTACAACTGGAATTACTTATTTATCTTGTTGTTGAGCTTCAATTTTTAGTCTATTAGAAGAATAAGCCAACTGCATACGATGCTTGGCTAATTCACACTGACTTGTAGTCTCCACCATAATTTGTTGATGATTTTTGGGATTTTAGCTTTACGAGGGAGACTTCAATTGAGCCTAATGAAGCATATCAAATAGAAATTTTAATCAGCTTAGCTCTGTAAAAGCAAGAGCAAAAGCACATGCATTAACAAGCCCATAGACGGGAGCCCATTTCAAAGCTTATCAGAAGACACCAAGTTTAAATAATTGAGCAAAAGCCAGTAAATGTCTTATGAGTATCAACAAGTGGCTAATTTTGCCTTGTAGTTTTAAAGTGCCCCTTTTAGTTCGAGACTATTAAAAATTGATCCAAATTAGATCATATTGTGAATTTCATAGTTAACTTAATACCAAACATTAACTTTGAAGGTATTTTAGGAATAAGAATTTTATATGAAATTTTATTTTGTTATTATTTTATTTTCATATGTAATCAAATATTTAAATTTATGAAAGAGTAAATCTTTATTTCATGTAGTAAATAAGTCATTAGGTTTTGAGGAATATAATACTTATCGATAGAATCACTATAGGCTCAAAGTAGAAATAATTTATTATTTAAAAAATAGAGTAATAATAAAATACTTAATTACATGATAGAGAAATATTTTATTCATGTGAAAATGGAGTAATAATAAAAAAAGTTTCATTTAAAATTTTTATTCCTANGTTTTGAGGAATATAATACTTATCGATAGAATCACTATAGGCTCAAAGTAGAAATAATTTATTATTTAAAAAATAGAGTAATAATAAAATACTTAATTACATGATAGAGAAATATTTTATTCATGTGAAAATGGAGTAATAATAAAAAAAGTTTCATTTAAAATTTTTATTCCTAAAATACCATCAATGTTGACTGTTGATGTTAAAATTATAACTAATTTGGATCAATTTTGACCTATGAAATTTAGCCTAGGAATTAATTTGAATAAATTTTTAGTAGCCTGGGCCTGATTAGGAGCACTTTAAAATTCTGGTACTTAATTGGTCATTTTTTGATAGTCAGAGGACTATTTTAGAATTTCTCTTAAATTATTCAAATGTAACTTTATTTTAGAATTTCTCTTAAATTATCGNTAGATGTATTTCTCTGAGGTTCTGACTGAGATGGCTAAAGAGGCTGGTTTGTCCTAGACGTGACTTCAGACATTTTTAGAGATGAAGACGGTGAATTTTCTCGAGCCCGAGATTCACCCCTCGAAACAAAAATGACCGCCTTCGCGAGACAGGAAGAAAAGGAAAGTTGAAGACGACACAAAGGATCAGACACTTGCAATCAGAGAAAACAGAGCTCCAAGCTCGAGATAAGCGGACAAAGCAGTGGTCGAACAGATCGAGCGGTGAGCGAGCGAACAACTTGAGTTCTCTGGGNTCCGAGATTCACCCCTCGAAACAAAAATGACCGCCTTCGCGAGACAAGAAGAAAAGGAAAGCTAAAGACGACACAAAGGATCAGACACTTGCAATCAGAGAAAACAGAGCTCCAAGATCGAGATAAGCGGACAAAGCAGTGGTCGAACAGATCGAGCGGTGAGCGAGCGAACAACTTGAGTTCTCTGGGTGAGCAGCTCGAGATCGAGCGACACAGAGGAAGCAGTTAGGGCATCGAACAACTCCAAGATCGAGATCGAACAGCTCCGAGATCGAACGGTAGTCGAGCGGCGAGCGAACGACTTGAGCTCTTTGGGTGAACAACTCGAGATCGAGTGGCATAGAGGAAGCAGTTAGGGCGTCAAACGGCGATCGAAATCAAACAGAGCTCCAAGATCGAACAACTCCACGATCGAGCGGCACAAATCACAGGCGAACAACTCTAAGATCGAGCTCTCCAAGCGACGCAGACTACTACAAAAATTTAGATCCTAAAATATTTGACGCGTCTCTGATACTATGAAAACAGTGGAAAAATATAAGAGGGCTTATTCCTTTTTATGCAAAGAGAGATATAAATACCCATTACAGGACTTATTGGTAAGGAAAACAATAAAAACAGAATATAATAGACAAGAAAAGGTATAATAACAAATATAAGGGGCAACTAAATAAATAGAGATTCCTAAGATCCCTCATATAATTTATAATCCTCTNTTTTTTATGCAAAGAGGGATATAAATACCCATTACAAGACTTATTGGTAAGGAAAACAATAAAAACAGAATATAATAGACAAGAAAAGTTATAATAACAAATATAAGGGACAACTAAATAAATAGAGATTCCTAAGATCCCTCATATAATTTATAATCCTCTAAATATAGAGTTATAACAAATATGAAATATAATCATAATTATTTACGAGATCTTTCAACATTATCAATGCATATTCATATAAAGAAAAACAATTTTGTATACATAGACTTTTACTAGGGGAATTTATAATCTCTGAATTGCATTCTAAAGGAATAGTTGTAACTTTTAGAAAAGATAATTATCTGTTTAATGAAAAATCAGTTTTATTGGCATTTACTCAATTGAGATGTTAAAAAATCGGACCATCAAACAAATGTTTGCTCGGTATATTATTTTGCTCATTTCTCTTAGGCATTGGAAAGATCTTTCAATGACTCTTATCATAGAATTATCACGCATAGCTTGAAGACATGACAACATACTTATGTGGTTGATTTTTTAAAATGATTAATTTTTTTATCGTCAAAAACTAAGAACTTTATGTTATTAAACTATTCTTTAAGGAAATTTATATATTCTGTTCACCTTCAACTATTGTGTATGATCATGATGTTCAATATATTTCATATTTATTGGAAGGTTCTATGAAAAAGTACTAGAAATTAATCCATGTTATGGTAGTTAAGTAAACTTACAAACCTGCTACTTGCCTTGTAGGAAAAAAATTTAAGAGATTGGAGCTTGTATTCTGCATCTAAATTTACATATGATAGTTTTATTTATAAACCAACTAAGACCTCATCTTTGGAAACAGTATATGATCAGAAATCTAGACTATCTTTTGATATAGCCAACATCTTATCTCATACACTCTCTTATTCTATTTTTTTATTTGTAAAAAATTTATAAACCCTGTATGATACTATAAAAAAGTGAATTATTATAAGTAATGACAAGAAGACATCTATGGCGAAGAATAATAAGTTAATAAAGGAATTGAAAGGAGGCTATATATTTATTTGCATCCTCGAGTGAGATATAACACCACTAAGTTTAAAAATTTCCTGTAAGAGTCAATGACTATTTAAAGTTCTGAGAAAAATTAGATCTAATGTTTAGCATTTAGATTTGTTTGTGGGTATATTAACTTATTAAGTCATCATATTATTAATATTACATATATCCTATTATATAAAGAAGTTAACAAATCTTCATTTGTTCAGTTTGTTTTTTTATAGAAGTTATAGATTCTAATTTGTAAAATCCCTCATTCCAATAAGTTTACCACCTTACAACTGGAATTACTTATTTATCTTGTTGTTGAGCTTCAATTTTTAGTCTATTAGAAGAATAAGCCAACTGCATACGATGCTTGGCTAATTCACACTGACTTGTAGTCTCCACCATAATTTGTTGATGATTTTTGGGATTTTAGCTTTACGAGGGAGACTTCAATTGAGCCTAATGAAGCATATCAAATAGAAATTTTAATCAGCTTAGCTCTGTAAAAGCAAGAGCAAAAGCACATGCATTAACAAGCCCATAGACGGGAGCCCATTTCAAAGCTTATCAGAAGACACCAAGTTTAAATAATTGAGCAAAAGCCAGTAAATGTCTTATGAGTATCAACAAGTGGCTAATTTTGCCTTGTAGTTTTAAAGTGCCCCTTTTAGTTCGAGACTATTAAAAATTGATCCAAATTAGATCATATTGTGAATTTCATAGTTAACTTAATACCAAACATTAACTTTGAAGGTATTTTAGGAATAAGAATTTTATATGAAATTTTATTTTGTTATTATTTTATTTTCATATGTAATCAAATATTTAAATTTATGAAAGAGTAAATCTTTATTTCATGTAGTAAATAAGTCATTAGGTTTTGAGGAATATAATACTTATCGATAGAATCACTATAGGCTCAAAGTAGAAATAATTTATTATTTAAAAAATAGAGTAATAATAAAATACTTAATTACATGATAGAGAAATATTTTATTCATGTGAAAATGGAGTAATAATAAAAAAAGTTTCATTTAAAATTTTTATTCCTAAAATACCATCAATGTTGACTGTTGATGTTAAAATTATAACTAATTTGGATCAATTTTGACCTATGAAATTTAGCCTAGGAATTAATTTGAATAAATTTTTAGTAGCCTGGGCCTGATTAGGAGCACTTTAAAATTCTGGTACTTAATTGGTCATTTTTTGATAGTCAGAGGACTATTTTAGAATTTCTCTTAAATTATTCAAATGTAACTTTATTTTAGAATTTCTCTTAAATTATCGATGAATTTATTTATGGTGCTGAATGACGCTGAATGTTGGTTTTTAAAAGAGAAGCATAAAACTAAGTTAAGTGTTGCCGAGATGAGAATGATTACGTGGATGAGTGGCTTTACACTTCGAGACAAAATGTGAAATGATTATATCCGTGATAGAGTTGGTGTAGCTCCAGTGACAGACAAAATTAGAGAGAGTCGTCTTATATGGTTTGGTCACATTGAACGTCAACCATCTGATGATTCGATTAGAAGAGTAGATATTTTAGATTCGACTTACGTTAAGAAAGACAGAGGTAGACCTAGGAAGACTTGGGCATATTGTATAAAATATTATCTTAATTTATTAGAATTAAATGAAACTTTGACAATAAATAGGACACAATAGAGAAAAAGTTTATGTAGCCGACCCTACTTAGTGGGATAAAGGTTTTGTTGTTGTTGTTGAATTTATTGATGGTCAGCTACTTTTATTTTCTCTTTTGTTTAATTTTTCTTTCCAAAATGTGGAAGCTTATGGGCTATTTTTGCTTATAAATAGGACATAATCTGTAATTTATTTTTCATGAAGAATGAAATATTTTAGTGAGAATACTTTCTTCATTTTGCTTAGAGCTTAGTGGTCTATAAGCCTTAATTTTTGGTATGATCTGATACTTATACTTTTCTTTCTATTTATATTTTCTACTCGCATAAACACCTTCTTTAAATCATCTTAATACTACTCTCCACATCCTAAGCCTACTCAAAATTAACCACGGCTTGACACAGGTCTCAAATTCAGTAAATTCCCATCTATTGCTTTCATTCAAACTAGGTAAGACTAGGAGTTAGCCTTATTCTCTATTCCTTGACACCCATCTTAACTCAATTAAATCTAGTCATTTGCTTTAGATCATAAGTATGCCACAATAGCTAATATTTAACAAGCCTTTTCAGCCATATGTCCCACCTAAAGCTCATTCCTCAAGGTGAACTTCCAAATTAGGCCAAACTAATTTAATCTATACTACTTTTTGGTACACCTGCCGCTGTAATCCAAATCTCGTGCCACTCCCCACTCTAAATTTCAGAATACTTGGTAAACATTAAACCGAAGATCAATAGCCTTTTCCTTGCTCTTGTCTCTCCTAAAGCTCACCCGCAAACATCATTTCTGCCCTTCACTGCTAGAGCCTTGACGTTTTGCTCATCTCTACAGGCTCATTAGTGCACAACAGATCTTTTGACCTGTTTTTTAGAGGTGCGTTTTGACACAAAATGTATTCAAAAAAATTAAAAACTTTTTTGATAAATGTTTTCCTTCAGTCACATAATTTATGGTTCATTTGCAAGTAAACTAGCCAGTTAAAACCTCAATATTCATAATGATTATGCGGATGATTGGGATTTTAGAAAGATTTAAAGCATGCCAGATATCAAAATTTATGAACCATCGGTAACCTTTATGATCATAACGAGCTTATCTGCTTGCTTGGTTAACATTATTGTAGTTAGGTTCTGTAAAGCTTTGTTTTGACAGCTTTATGAGAAACTAAAAAAAAAGCTTAAGCCATATTTTCTTAAACTTGACCATGATCAATTTTGGCTCAAAGCTTATTAGAATAAAATATGCTTTGCATGGTCTTCTTTGCTAACTTCTCAAGCTCGCAATGAGCACAGCATGAACCCTAATTTTGGGCTGTATTCATTTTGAGCTCATGACATTTGAGCTGTTGCCCAGTGTTTAAGTTTCTCTTTATCTCAACTCAGTTGCGTCACCACCACACTGCTCCATGCGGAGAGGCTAATATCACTAGAGTTAGAGTAGGATCAAAATTTAAGTCCTAATGGTATTCTTGGTTGTAGCTTATCACATTAAGGACAGCAGGGTGTCTTAATTGCTGCTATCTCTCATTTGTGTGGATTTATGTTTCATAATCTTAACTTTTATTGAATGATGAGTTTCACCATTGTCTTCTGCATGAGCTCGGCAGAAGTAATACAGGTTCTTTTAAAAAGCTTTTTCTTTCAGGTATCAAATATGATGAGTAACGTGTGTCTCCAAACTATTTAGAATGTGTTCATTTTAACCCTAAAAATATTTTATTTACGAATTTGGTCCCTCAACTTATTAAAATTTGATTCTCTTGCCCCTTTAACATTATTCTTTTGATCTCTCTCCTTGACTCTTTGCTAAATTGAAGAACAAGAAAAGCTAGGGTCAAAATGAACACACTCATATAGTTNGCCGCTGTAATCCAAATCTCGTGCCACTCCCCACTCTAAATTTCAGAATACTTGGTAAACATTAAACCGAAGATCAATAGCCTTTTCCTTGCTCTTGTCTCTCCTAAAGCTCACCCGCAAACATCATTTCTGCCCTTCACTGCTAGAGCCTTGACGTTTTGCTCATCTCTACAGGCTCATTAGTGCACAACAGATCTTTTGACCTGTTTTTTAGAGGTGCGTTTTGACACAAAATGTATTCAAAAAAATTAAAAACTTTTTTGATAAATGTTTTCCTTCAGTCACATAATTTATGGTTCATTTGCAAGTAAACTAGCCAGTTAAAACCTCAATATTCATAATGATTATGCGGATGATTGGGATTTTAGAAAGATTTAAAGCATGCCAGATATCAAAATTTATGAACCATCGGTAACCTTTATGATCATAACGAGCTTATCTGCTTGCTTGGTTAACATTATTGTAGTTAGGTTCTGTAAAGCTTTGTTTTGACAGCTTTATGAGAAACTAAAAAAAAAGCTTAAGCCATATTTTCTTAAACTTGACCATGATCAATTTTGGCTCAAAGCTTATTAGAATAAAATATGCTTTGCATGGTCTTCTTTGCTAACTTCTCAAGCTCGCAATGAGCACAGCATGAACCCTAATTTTGGGCTGTATTCATTTTGAGCTCATGACATTTGAGCTGTTGCCCAGTGTTTAAGTTTCTCTTTATCTCAACTCAGTTGCGTCACCACCACACTGCTCCATGCGGAGAGGCTAATATCACTAGAGTTAGAGTAGGATCAAAATTTAAGTCCTAATGGTATTCTTGGTTGTAGCTTATCACATTAAGGACAGCAGGGTGTCTTAATTGCTGCTATCTCTCATTTGTGTGGATTTATGTTTCATAATCTTAACTTTTATTGAATGATGAGTTTCACCATTGTCTTCTGCATGAGCTCGGCAGAAGTAATACAGGTTCTTTTAAAAAGCTTTTTCTTTCAGGTATCAAATATGATGAGTAACGTGTGTCTCCAAACTATTTAGAATGTGTTCATTTTAACCCTAAAAATATTTTATTTACGAATTTGGTCCCTCAACTTNCAATAAATCAGAATTATGACACTAGAGGATTTTTTTAAAGTGCACGGAGGGGAGGAGCTAACAAACGGATGGAGACAAAGATGTGAGGAATGCAGCATTCCTTTGTAAAAGCTTGATATCCTTTGTAAAAGGAAGAAAAGAAAGAAAAAAAGAGCCAGATAAAAGCTCATAAGTCGGTAAAATTATGAATGTTTTCTTATTGCTCAAATGTCACGAGCTTCTCGGCAACCCTGAGACGATAATTGAGATATTTATTGTAGGATGACAATTAATTTTCTAAATTAATTTTGAAGCCTTGGTGCAATGGTCGATTTTAATTGTCATTGAGAGGATTAAGTTATGATTTTGATTTTTTTTAATATAAATATTATTGTACTCAACTTCCCGGTGTGCCTTGATTGTGCTAAACCTTTTGGCTAAAAATCATTTGAGATCTAACTGATGCACCAATCTAGTTTGGAATGATCTTTTACTCATGATGTTTTTCATCCCTTTGGTGCTTAGTAAATTTTAATTTGATTTCTACAAGATTCTTGTTATATATCTTTCGAACTTTGTTAATCCAAAGCTATATTACATAGTTTTTTTTTTTTTGGCCTGCAGTCATTCTCCTGGTTCTTTTTTATAAATTGTTAAATAATATTAGATGCTTTTGTCTGTGAATGGAGTTGATTGTATGACCATCAGTGTAAGTTGGGAAAGAAAAGTATTAAGGAAATGATACATTCAAATCATTGGACAAGTACAGAAGGGTTTCAACTGCAAAAGTTTGTCTGGAAATGTACAACATCTACTGGTAATATACGATTCTAATGAATTTTTGTTGGAATTTTAGCTAATGGTAAAATCACATGTTGGAAGTACTTTCTCTCAAACAAAACATTTTTGTTGAAAAATATTTCTGATGAATTTATTGTACTTATTTTTGGAGATTACAACAGAATTCTTGCTAGATTGTTTTTGGTATAAAAAAGTTACCAGTTAATCATTCAGAACTTTGGTGTNGTTTTTTTTGGCCTGCAGTCATTCTCCTGGTTCTTTTTTAAAAATTGTTAACTAATATTAGATGCTTTTGTCTGTGAATGGAGTTGATTGTATGACCATCAGTGTAAGTTGGGAAAGAAAAGTATTAAGGAAATGATACATTCAAATCATTGGACAAGTACAGAAGGGTTTCAACTGCAAAAGTTTGTCTGGAAATGTACAACATCTACTGGTAATATACGATTCTAATGAATTTTTGTTGGAATTTTAGCTAATAGTAAAATCACATGTTGGAAGTACTTTCTCTCAAACAAAACTTTTTTATTGAAAAATATTTCTGATGAATTTATTGTACTTATTTTTGGAGGTTACAACAGAATTCTTGCTAGATTGTTTTTGGTATAAAAAAGTTACCAGTTAATCATTCAGAACTTTGGTGTTTTTCTGTTGTGAAATCAGTAGTGTCTCCCCTAAAGATGCAAAAAAGAAAAAAAACAGATGGAATAAGAAAATGCAAAATGAAAGGAGAACAATCAACCAAAATAAATCCCATGTTGCACTTGTATGAAAAAATAAAGGAAGTGGTTAGCCATATTTAACTTTATAAAGAACTTTTAAATGCATTGGATAAGCTCTTAGTAATTTATCTTATCATATTAAAATTAATTTTTTAGGAAATGAAATTGCTCCTTTATAAAAAGATGGATAAGTTTTATTATTTAGTACTTTTGCTTCTTATAATCATGATTTTATGTATTGCTAAGATTAGAATTTTGAAAAACAAAAATCCTTGTTACAGGAAAAAAAATTTAAAGGCTTACCCTATCCTAGCATTATTTCTTACAATATTGCTTCATCATGTATGCATGATACGACGTAAGTTTACGTGATTTTGCTGCTTTAAATATTATGTTTTATTATTTATCTTGATTTTATGATTGTGGAAGATATATCAGTGATATATTGGAGTTTACAAGGGTAAACGACGTGTTGCATGGTAAAAACTTGAAGCGGGCAAAAACGCTGCATTAGAGTAATTACAAGACTTTTTGGTGTAATTATGTTAGCCTCTCTGTGTNTTTAGGAAATGAAATTGCTCCTTTATAAAAAGATGGATAAGTTTTATTATTTAGTACTTTTGCTTCTTATAATCATGATTTTATGTTTTGCTAAGATTAGAATTTTGAAAAACAAAAATCCTTGTTACAGGAAAAAAAAAATTAAAGGCTTGCCATATCCTAGCATTATTTCTTACAATATTGCTTCATCATGTATGCATGATACGACTTAAGTTTACATGATTTTGCTGCTTTAAATATCATGTTTTATTAGTTATCTTGATTTTATGATTGTGGAAGATATATCAATGATATATTGGAGTTTGCAAGGGTAAACGACGTGTTGCATAGTAAAAACATGAAGCGGGCAAAAACGCTGCATTAGAGTAATTACAAGACTTTTTGGTGTAATTATGTTAGCCTCTCTGTGTTCTTATGTAACTACACCTGGCTCAAATGTAGCTAAGCCAATATGCGGCGCAATTATGCCTAACATAGACGTAGCTACGCTAATGCCAACTGAAGTCTTGATTTGAAACCTTTTTTGCATGGTGAATTTGACAAGTGATATAAAAAAATGATTTGGGATGCCTTAAATAGGCATGTAGGCTTGGAGAGGTTTCTCACAACAAGAATTAGGGTTCCACTTTAAACCCTTCCGTAGAAGTGGGAATTTCTAGGGTGCTTTGCAAAGAGAATTTAGCTTGGTTGTAAGTTTGTATTTCCCTGCACTTGCTTCTTTAGTATTTGCAATGAAATTTTCATTGTCTTTCTACGTCATTTATCGTGGCTAAATCTACATTCATATTCTTGTGATGTAATGATAGTTTTTCTTGTGTTTTTATTGTGAGTTTTCCCCTTAAATATTTTACTGCCTTTGAATTTCATATGTTAACGTGTTGATTTTCTAGTCTTAATTTACTTCGATCATACTCGACAAAATGTTAAAATCCCTTATGATCTAGGACTTCTAGCTGTATCATAGAAGAATGGGTAGGTTAACACACAATAGCTGTAACTTCCCATTTCTATTACCCGGGGAGAGGGAAAAAAGGAGCTAAGCAGGGGAAGAGGAAACAAGGGGAGGTTGGGAAGTCAAAGAGGTGAACTTTCCTTTAAAACATCGCAGACAACTTACTTGGAGTGTCAAACAATGACATTTGATCTCGTGTCATCGAGCCAAAGGTGAAGAACATATAACTGAAGGAAGTGGCAGCTCGTATGTGTGGTTAGACTCATTGTGCTAGGTTGAGACAAGCCAGGGATGTTGTGCTTGCAAGTCCAAAAAAGGAAGTAGCATCTCTGTCAATCAGTGGAGGAAGGTGGCGGCGTCGGTTCCTAGTCGAATTCAAAGGAGTCGAAGAGGTGGATGTTCTGGAAGAAGCTTTCTTATGTATATGATTCAGCTCTTGTGATCATGATAGCTATCTCATGCTTGTGATTCAGCTCTCGCATGCAAGAAAGCTCTCTTTTGCACAGTGGACAGAGNGAAAAAAGGAAGTAGCATCTCTGTCAATCAGTGGAGGAAGGTGGCGGCGTCAGTTCCTAGTCGAATTCAAAGGAGTCGAAGAGGAGGATGTTGTGGAAGAAGCTTTCTTATGTGTATGATTCAGCTCTTGTGCGCATGATAGCTATCTCATGCTTGTGATTCAGCTCTCGCATGCAAGAAAGCTCTCTTTTGCACAGTGGACAGAGTCGTGTGTAGTTGAAAGGTTTCGTATGCGCGAAGTGGAGTGATTAGATTTATAAGGGAAAGTTTATTTATTTAAGATATTATTATTATTATTATTTATATATATATATATATATATATCTATATATATATATATATATATATATATCTATATATATATATATATATATATATA
>JXCR01147243.1:36202-89576 GCA_002079205.1 Phalaenopsis hybrid cultivar
AGTAGATCCATCAATAATTTTATTTTGTTCAATATTTTGGAAAACATGACTCATTCTTAACCAAGAAAAAAAATATTGAACCAATCTTGTAAGTTATCTCTCATGTATATTTTTTAAGTCATTTGATTCAACTAAAATTGTGACCTTGAGGTTTGTATGTAAAATTTCATATTTAATTAGTATAAACATTCTATGGTGAAAATTAATATGTGTTCATTATTTCTCGCCATAAAAATTATGATGAGCTAACCTCACATCTATGAAAATATCAGTTAATCCAGGAGTTAGAGGAAATCATAGTCTACCCATAATTTCATTTCAAAGACAATAAAATACCTTAGTAATGGAGATTGTACTTGATTAGATCATCCAAAAAAGAGGAACACCATATCATTTAGAAGGTAAACCTTTTGTAAATGATCTTTAAAATATTATTAATAATGAAAGATGTCACATCATTAGCTCCTATCACTCTAAGCACTTTTTGCACTCTTTTTGCCTATCACCTTGTGAAAGCATTAGCTAGTTTCTTCATGTATCAAAACTTTAGGAAAAAAATGCAAGTTCTTAATACTCATTGGTTAAAAATTCATGGCTAAAGTAATTTCAAATAGCAACTAAGATCTTAAGAAGTTGGAATAGAAGCAATATATTTTTTTAATGAAAGCTAAAATGCAAGAAAATCTTTCCATTTAGTTTTAATGGTTTTTTTTATGATAATGATGCAACATATAAATAACTGGTCAATAATAATTAAATATTTTTATTAAGAAAAAAAAAACCAACTAAGAAAGTAAGCATTTTTTGAAAGGTCTGACACAACAAAGGGAACCACTACAAAGAAATTTTCAATATATTTGGAGAAATGAATAATTTTTTTTAAAAAAAAATTGACTAAAAGCTCCCCCGCATGGATTATGTACCTATGGTACCTTTAGTTAAAGTCCTCCCAAAGAAAAAAAATCAAAGTATTATTAAGAGAAAATTGAAAGTTTCATCGCTCGACTTATTTATACCTCAAAATGAGCATTAAGAGCTAAAATATCATTTTATATATTTTCAAAAATTTTAAAGTTTTTTTATAAATTTTATTTCATTTAATGTTAGTATTTAATGTTTTTTAGTACTATGTTAACCATTTTGTTGTATTTTCTTGTTGATTTTGGTACTTTTGCCAGTCTATTGAAACCTCAAAAAAATTATAGGGATAAATTCTACTTTGTCTTGACTACTTGCAACCAACTTTCCACTATTTATATAGTATTTCTCTTTCTTTTATGTCAATCTTCAACATCTTTATAGCTCATTGAAGGCTTATACTTTAAGACCCTTAGTGCTGCTGGCTGCTAATAGGATGCAGACTCCTGCAAGATGAATGTGGTGAATTGTCTTCTGGGACTTGATTTTTTTTTTGTCCTCAAGGAAAAATGATGAGCTATAAAAATAGCTTGGGTTATTTAATTCATTTTTATTCCTTTTCTATAGACATGACTTCCACTTTCAATATTCTTCGCAGGGAAAACAACTCCTCGATTAGCTGTTGATCATTAAATAGTAATATAACATAACCATGAATTTGATGAAGGATAAATGTCGTTTTTGTAGAAGTCCAGTTTAGCGGCAAAGGCGAATCAAAAGAGCAACTTCATTGAAAGAAATTTAGGTCCAGACTCTCCGGCTGTAACTGTACGTGCGGACTTCCAGTAATATACCGTCATGTGTACGATATCGAACCCACCTAAAAAATATTAAATTGGAACCGCGGACTCTACAATAACCCCGAAATAACTTGTGGTTCCACTTTAATAATACCGAAATAGCACCGCGGAGGTTATTTCGGAGTTATTTTTGGGTTATTTCAAGATTATTGAAGAAAAATATATATATTTCACTTCTTCAATAACCCCAAAATAACCTCCGTAGCGTTGTTTCAGAGTTATTTAAGTGAAACCGCGGAAGTAATTCGGGGTTATTTTTGGGCTATTTCTGAGTTATTAAAGTGGAATATATGAGTTTCTCTTCAATAACCCCGAATAACCCCAAAGCAACCTTGAAATAACATCCGCAATTCCACTTAAATAACCCCTAAATAACATCCGCAATGTAGCACACACGATAGCACATTATTGGAGTCCGCACGTAGAGCTATGTCAGGAGTCCGAACAAAAATTTTTCCAACTTCTTTTGTCATTAAAATCATATCGTTTTGGTCGTTGTAAATTAAAAACTACATTTCAAAATGTCACATTATTTATTTATTCGCTGTGAAATTAGAAGTCTCATATTTGTCAAATTTAAGAAAGAATGCAATTTAAGAATTCATAAAAATTTATGACTAAAAGTCCAATCAAACCATAAAATTAAATAAAACGTATCACATTTGATTGCTTTTTGGCTCTCGGGATATATCCAATGTCAATAAATTGATGGATTTCTAAAATTAAAGGCAGCATATTGTTTTTTAAATTGCACAGTATGGCGTACAAGCAACCAATTTTGCAGCTAAGTTCTTCAGTTGACGAAGTCAATCCCTTGTTCATTTGCTATGATTTAACTTAATTATCCCTAAACCAAATAGTTTTAGTTTTAAATGGCCAAAAAAATTAAAAAATCAAACAGTTAAAATTGTCGAAATTATAAAATGATATGCAGAAAAATGAGTTGTCCGAAGAATAATGGACATAAGAATTTGTAGTTTTGCTATTTGTTTCCTACCCGGGTGGTTATAGGAAAATTATTCTGTCAGGACTCCTAACGTAGAGAATCATCCGGAGTCTAATAAAATCACGACATATGGCGGTGACAGAAAAAAATAAAATAAAATCTGCCCAGTAATACAAGGGAATATTCCTCCCGTGTTATTCAGATGTTAATGTGTGTTATTTAAGTGTTATTGATGTGTTATTGTGTTATTATAACACCGGGAATATTTTCATAATATAATAACACCTGAATAACATACAATAACACTTGAATAACACAGAATAACATGGAAGGAATATTCCCCAGTGTTACTGGACCGATTTTTTATTTTTTTTTGTCACCGTCATGTGACGTGATTTTATTGACTCCGAATGGTTGTCTACGTTAGGAGTCTTGACAGAATAATTTTCCGTGGTTATAAGGCACCGACCTGCATTTGAAACTCAATAAATAATTAAAATTAAGATTAGTATGGCTTTGCGTCCAAAGAAGAAAAATGTCCTTTTTAAGGTGATAATTAATTGAAGTTTAAGAGGGTTAGGTTAGCACTATGTCATGAGCGCAAAACGACATTGATCCAGTGTTTTATTGTGTAATTCCATTTTGATAATCATATTTTCTTAAAATTTTTNATTGCGTCCAAAGAAGAAAAATGTCCTTTTTTAAGGTGATAATTAACTCGAGTTTAAGAGAGTTAGGTTAGCAATATATCATGTGCGCAAAACGACATTGATCCAGTGTTTTATTGTGTAATTCCATTTTGATAATCATATTTTCTTAAAATTTTTAGAAGAAGAAATGAATATTACTTGAATGACTTTATAAGTAAATTTTGTAAGAATATATCATAAATATCTTCATATTTCATGTTAAATAGTTTGTACCATACTTTGTATTAGTCTGTTTGAGATAACTTTCAATTTTTTTTCGTGTTTCAGACCATTGTCACAATTTTGTTTGGCGAGCTATATTCTTGTTGTATTTCTGTGATGGAAATTTACTTTTTTTCAACCTATCATGCTAAAGAAAAAATATTACATCAGTACTACACACGTAGAGTAACGTAACACGTGAATAACACGGGGGAGAATATTCCCCCGTGTTACTGCACCGTTTTTTCTCTGTCAGGAATATTCCCCGTGTTATTCAGGTGTTATTATGTGGTATTCATGTGTTATTGTGTCCTGCGAATATTTTTGGTGTTATAATAACACAATAACACATCAATAACACACAATAACACATGAATAACACAGGGGGAATATTCCCCTTGTTACTACGCCGTTTTTCTTTTCCCTGTCGCGCGGGGTATCGTTGCGTGATTTCATTGGCTACGCACTTTACTTCTACCTGCGTAGTACTGATCTAATATTTTTTCCATGCTAAAATACAGTGACTATAAGAAAATTGATGTCTGATTTCTGAAATAATACATATATTTATAATTCTTATCATAACTTTCTAAATTGAATAAAATCAAGAAGAATAATTATAAATTTATAAAAACCTCCACATGAGAAATAAAACCATGTATTAAATTTTTGTATCCATAGGAGTATGATATAATATTTCATTATGATAATATCATTCAAAAAAAAAAAAAAAAAAAAAAAAAAAAANATAAAATCAAGAAGAATAATTACAAATTTATAAAAAAACCTCCATATGAGAAGTAAAAGTATGTATTAAATTTTTGTATCCATGTTATGGAGTATAATATAATATTTCATTATGATAATATCATTCATAAAAAATTTAAAAAAAAAGGGTTTGGTAAATGACGTCATGCCGACATAATCCAAATAACCCAACGCCCTCGTTAAGGAATTGTGGACTTCCTTGCAAGCATATCCATGAATCCAAAGTCTTTTATGTCCTGAGATGGTACTGCCCACCTGACACAAATCTGTACTTTTTAAATCACTACTTTAAAGTATATGAAAGCCAAAGTTTGATTGAACACAGCACTTACTAATTTTTAAAAGGCTAAATTACAAAACCGACCCTGTGAGAATCGGCAGGTAACCAACAATTCAGTCATGATCAGCAGAACTGAAATAGATGTAATTATCTCCATCATATACTATTTTTTTTTTTTCTATTCCTGAAACTCATGTTTTGTGGGGGGGGAAATATTTAAGTAGGTAAGATGAACGCAGAGTTGCGTACATATTAAGTTATTTGGAGGGTACAAGTAAGTTATACTTAAATTACAGGAAGAATTACACGAGATATAATATAAGTGTAATCCAATTATACTCTCCTAATAATTTAATATGTACGCAACTCTGCGTACGTCTTACGTACGCAAATATTTCTCTGTTTTGTGAGAGCAAAGTGCCAAATAGTCCACTAATTATTTAAGGCCAGTTGAATCCTGGAGTCTATAAAATTATCAGATTAGTAGTTATATTATTTTAATATGAGTTGAAATAGAACTATTTCATTCTCCATTAAAAATTTTTTGAAAATAAATTGATATTGTATAGGCTTGAGATTAAAATTATCGCGTATAAAGAGTTAAGAGACCATTTGAACACTTTTATTTATTTTTTTATGAAGGAAATCCATCAAAACCAATATATATATATANACCCTGTGACAATCGGCAGGTAACCAACAATTCAGTCATGATCAGCAGAACTGAAATAGATGTAATTATCTGGCTCCATCATATGCTATTTTTTTATTCAATTCCTGAAATTAATTTGCAGAATATATCAGTGAAACTCATGTTTTGTGGGAAATATTTACGCACGTAAGACGTACGCAGAGTTGCGTACATATTAAGTTATTCGGAGGGTACATGTAGGTTACACTTAAGTTACAGGAAAAATTACACTAGATATAACATAAGTGTAATACACTTGTACCCTCCTAATAACCTAATATGTACGCAACTCTGCGTACGTCTTGTGTAATCCACTTGTACCCTCCTAATAACCTAATATGCACGCAACTGCGTACGTCTTACGTACGCAAATATTTCTCTGTTTTGTGAGAGCAAAGTGCCAAATAGCACTAATTATTTAAGGCCAGTTGAATCCTGGAGTCTATAAAATTATCAGATTAGTTATATTTCTTTTAATATGAGTTGAAATAGAACTATTTTATTCTCCATTAAAAATGTTTTGAAAGTCAATTGATATTTTATAGGCTTGAGATTAAAATTATCGCGTATAAAGAGTTAAGAGACCATTTGGATACTTTTATTTATTTTGTTCTGAAGGAAATCCATCAAAACCAATTTATTTATATATATATATATATATATATACATACATGCATACAGTCAATAGCATTTAAATCCGGAAGTCTGCCACAACATTATTATAAATTTATTAGAAATATAATAATGTCTTGTATCATAAGTTTTCATTGCAATTATCCAACTATAGCTCACAACATTAAGTAACTAGACAAAAGAGGCAAAATTTATAAACATTATAGCCATAATATTAACAATAAAACATGTTAAAAAAATAAAATATTTATAATGACATTACACATAAATTTATATTATAAACTTTTTATGTAGAATAAGAGCTCATTAGCAAGCATAATCATAAAAGTGAAGTATTTGAGCCTTTAAAAATAGATTGCAATTACAAATTTAAATAGATGGCCTCCTTAACATGAAAAAAGATCAAACTAGAAATCTGAAAATAAGCACAAGCCCATGAGTGGAAAAGGCTTGGTGTAATTGAGCATGATAAGCATAAGTTTAATTTCATTATATGTGATTTTTAATTTTATTTTTTGTATTTTTATATTACTTTTAATCCTTCCTTGAAACCATGCATAGCTAGCCATTAATATATTTATTTTCAATTATAAAAAAAAAATGCAAAGTTGATAAAAATTGGAACTTTTGTTTTTTTGATTGGTAAGACCCAACTCTCCACTTCAAATTTTCCTTCATTTTGTTTAAAATGAGATAGCCAAGTGTCATCTTTTGGCTATAAATATAAGCTAAATGCAAAGTAGTTAGTGATCAAAGAAATTATTTGAGTGGAGGTTCAATTTTCTTCTGCAAATCATTTCAAAATTAGTAAGATAGGTATGAAATTTTTGCATTTTATTGTTATATGTTAAGCATATGACATAAGGCCTCCTAATTTGTTTATCTTTCATTTATCATGACATTCTATGAAGAGTTCATATGTGTGGCTTTAATAAGTTTCAAAAATGCTTCAATAAAAACATGTAAGTAGATAGAGGAAAATCTAATTATGATATGTCAATAAAATATGGGCTCACATAAAGCCTGTAGAANACTTTAATGAGTTTAAAAAATGCTTCAATAAAAGCATGTAAGTAGATAGAGGAAAATCTAATTATGATATGTCAATAAAATATGGGCTCACATAAAGCCTGTAGAACCAAATATGTAAAATAGAACAATTAACTTGACAATCTAACTCTCAGTTCATCATATAAAACAACAACATGTGCATGCTTAATAGTTGTAATAACTTTCCAAAGCCTTAAACCTCCAATTGATTCTCCAAGATTTAAAAATATCTTCAAACAACCACCCCATTGTAGAAGCCATGATTTATATAGTGCAAGTTAAGGTTCTCTTTATCAATAATAATCATAAAAGAGAATCATTTGAAATTTTTAGAATAATTTAACTTTGCTAAGAGCATGGGAAAACCCAAAAATCTTACATGGGTTTTGCAGGCATTGTTTCAACTTTGCTAAGAGCATGGGAAAACCCAATGTGTTTTTGTGACCCACTTTCAGAAGGAGATATTAGAGGTACATGATATATAACCCACAATCATCCATGCTACCCTAGCTCAAGCTTGAGAGAAAGCACATTTCATTATATGCTTGGTTTATAGCGCCCAAAGACATTAGCCGGGTTATTATAACTTGCTAATAATCATATATCAGTAGAAGCATATAACTCACCATCAACCCCATTACAAGTAGAACACCTAGACATGCATCCTCTGAAGAGGAACTTTCATAAGTTCTAATAAAAGACATACCATCTAGTGACCAGCAACAAATCCAAGATTTAAGGAGAATTGACCTCACCCAATTCAAGAGTGGGCCAATGTATAGGATATAGAGCCCGTCACTTGAAAGGATGAACCTTATACCAGGAGAGGTACATAGAACACTACTTGGAAAGACCTACACCACTGACCCATGAGATTCCCCAACAGAAATCAATAAGTGTTTTGATAGTTGAAGTTGTGGAGGTTATCCAAAACAAGGAGAATTTCTGAAAACCCACACCTATAAAGTTTGGAGGATTCATCCATGACCCGAAGGGGCACTGCACTTATCACCAGGATCATGGGTACGATAGAGAGGAATTTTGTCACCTCTACAACTTAATTGAGTAGCTGATTAAGCTAGAAAATTGAAGGAATTTATAGCAATTGGAGAAATAACTCAGAGAAATGGAAAAACTCTGGCATAGGAGGATCACAACGAATATGCTCATGCTCAACCTATTCATATAATAGGATTTTATTGAAAATTATTAATGGAGATGAAGTTGAAGCGTCTTGACAAACTAGCTTGAAGAGACATTACTCAGAAGAGGATTGCATGCTGGAATTTTCTCAGCAATAAATCGCACATCAGTCACCTATTTTTTTCACAAGGTAAGACCTAACTATAAAGAGAAACCCTATAATGATGCAATTGTGCTTATGGCTCTGATCACTAATATCTAAATTAGTAGTAACCACATTGATACAGGATGTTTTGTAAATATCTTCCATAATTCTATTTTTATAAGATGAATTTAAGAAATTTAATAACATTAATCAAACATTGTTTGAACAATACTTGAACCGATTAAGCCTTATTAATATCTCGTTTAGGCTAATTCAAACCATATTCCAACGTTATTGGAATAGGATAGAAGCCTTCTTAAACATTATTTGACTCTTAATCACATTTAGAGCTGTTTAAACCACTTTCAAATCAAGTTCGTACCAAGTTTAGAGCCACATCTAAATGTTGGCTTGAACTAAGATTTTAATTCGAGCCAGTTTAAATCTATTTCAGTGGAGATTGACTACCTTAAGGATTACACAAATACAAACGAGGGTAATTTGATTCCAAAGAAATTTTCAGATATATTTATCTAAAAAAATTAAATATGGCATTATTTGGCCATTTAAGTGTAATATTATCAGCATTTAATGTCCAATTTCCCAGACATTTATTACAAGTTTACTAAGGATAAACTAATGTCATAAATTTTCGAACAGCTAATTTTTTTACAATTATTTTAGACATCCTACCAAAGGAAACTGCTCAACACTCTAAGAACAGTTACGATCCTAAGCAAATCAGCACCAAAATAATTCAGAAAACATGAAAATTCCATGAAAAAATCTAGCATACGAAACCAATCTAAGTGCTCTCTTTAGAATCCATTTGAGTCACTAACGTCCGTTACAGAAAATTTTCGTCAAAGATGAATATTTCCAGATTACAAGAACCTCCTGCCCCAACAGAAAACTACTTNATCTGATGAGTGTGGATCAGGCCACAAATTAGAATTAGAAGAGGAGCCATACAAAAAGAAGAGCCCAACCATAGAGAAGTTATCACTATGAAAATCAAATAACTCAAAGAGCAAATGATGGTGATGGTAAGAGAAACTCTCACTCAAACAATAGCATCACTGTCTCAATCAGCAATCACATCGCATTAGAGGGATGAAGTCAACATCAGGGCTAGAAGAATTCCTATGTGAAGACCAATAGATGAAACTAATTCATACTATCACAATAACTCATTTTTTGCACCATCTGACCAAAGTAGACAAAGATGTGCCAAAAATCCATGACGAAGTAAACCAAAGAATGCCTTCTATACGGAGATACCTAAAGTGGAAGCACTCGTATGCTTCAAGATCTCCTCCATGGAGTCCTGAGGGAAGTCGAACCTTTTCTCATTCAATTCCACAATGTGCTTGTTAGGAGCAAATGATATGTTGAAATGTCAACTCCTATTCATGACTGTAAAGGAGTGTGATATTTGATGATTTAATAGCATGCCACTTGGAATGATTGTCTCCTTTGTAAAATTTCAGAGAAAATTCATGGCATAATTTGCCAATGCCCAAAAATATTACAAGGGTTTGCAGGCATTGTTGCAACTTTGCTAAGAGCATGGGAAAACCAATGAGTTTTTGTGAGCCACTTTCAGAAGGAGATATTAGAAGTACATGATATATAACCCACAATCATCCATGCTACCCTAGCTCAAGGTTGAGAGAAAGCACATTTCATTATATGCTTGCTTTATAGCGCCCAAAGACATTAGCTGGGTTATTATAACTTGCTAATAATCATATATCAGTAGAAGCATATAACTCACCATCAATCCCATTACAAATAGAACACATAGACATGCATCCTCTGAAGAGGAACTTTCATAAGTTCTAATAAAAGACATATCATAGAGTGACCAGCAACAAAGCCAAGATTTAAGGAGAATTGACCTCACCCAATTCAAGAGTGGGCCAATGTATAGGATAGAGAGCCCGTCACTTGGAAGGATGAACCTGATACCAAGAGAGGTAGATAGAGCACTACTTGGAGAGACCTACACCACAGACCCATGAGATTCCCCAACAGAAATCATTAAGTGTTTTGATGGTTGAAGTTGTGGAGGTTATCCAAAACAAACAGAATTTCTGAAAACCCACACCTATAAAGTTTGGAGGATTCATCCATGACCCGAAGGGGCACTGCGCTTATCACCAGTATCATGGGTACGATAGAGAGGAGTTTTGTCACTTCTACAACTTAATTGAGTAGCTGATTAAGCTAGAAAATTGAAGGAATTTATAGCAATTGGAGCAATAACTCANGAGTATTCAAACAAGTCAAACCATGTTAGCAGGCACCAGCTAATAAGTGGGGTGCCATTGATACTCCTGCAAGTTTCTTAGGTCGGCATAGGTGTACTTATTTCCTATCATCAAAAATGTTGGAGATGTCCTAAAGGATTCAATGATAAGGGAATGAATGGAACAAAGAACTTAAAATTTAACCGAAGTATGAGGAAAGATATATAAGTGAATTCCTACCCTAGACAATTATTGTTCTAGAATATATATAAGTGTGTGCACACACATGGTATTCACACACACACATTGTATTCACAAACTAATCATTAAAAGGCTAATTAAATTGTCTCTTTCAAAATTAAAAGCATCTTATTAATCTTCAGCTNTAAGCCAAGCACGTGCCATGACTTGTCCAGTGGATATGTGAGCTTGTAGAAGGTCAGGAGTCCGGGTGGGAGCGTCCCAAGTTTCCACAGTACTCTCTCCTCGTTCTGTTGTTGGAAAGGAAAACTAATCAATACCAGAATAGAAAGAGCATTCTTCATTACGTGAGAATGAATATCTAAAGCACTTCATAATGTGTTGGCTGTGGTGAAGATGAGCAAACATTAATGACTTCAGACCAGAGAAAACATATGGCTATTTGAAGAAAATGTTAATGGTTATAATTATCAGTTTATACTCAAATAAGCACCATAGAAAAGTTGAAGGAGTATTCAAACAAGTCAAACCATACTCCAGCAAGTTTCTTAGGTCGGCATAGGTGTACTTATTTCCTATCATCAAAAATGTTGGAGATGTCCTGAAGGATTCAATGATGAGGGAATGAATGGAACAAAGAACTTAAAAATTTAACCGAAGTCTGAGGAAAGATATATAAGTGAATTCCTACCCTAGACAATTATTGCTCTAGAATATATATAAGTGTGTGCACACACATGGTATTCACACACACACATTGTATTCACAAACTAATCATTAAAAGGCTAATTAAATTGTCTCTTTCAAAATTAAAAGCATCTTATTAATCTTCAGCTATTGCATAATCCACCATTTACATTATCCTTAATCCATTTAAATCAACGTGTGTCAAATATGTGTAGTATGTATTTTTTTATTTTTTATTTTTTAATCAGACACCATTATTGAAGGTGTCATTCTCCACGTGCCTGATACCACATACTTAGATATTATGAAATGCCTATATATTATAACTAGCAGCTAGAAGCTTAAGTTTGTGCAAAAAAGAAAAAAAAAAGAAAAAAGAAAAAAAATCACCTCAATGACCACTATTGTGAAAAACAAACTGGAGGTGTTCAAGATTAAATAATCTAACCAAGATTGAAACACATGATGTGATAATTATTGAAATCATTATAATATAATTTAGATTATATAACAATGATGCCATAATAATTTTTTTACTAATTCAATATACAATATTCTAATTTATTATACTTCACTCTTAAATATTTTCAATATATTTCTAAATCATCATTTTAGAGCATGACATTTTTTTTTTAAAATTTTAAACATTTTATTTCAGTCATCCAATCAAAATCAAAAATTGAAAATTGATCAGCAATAAAACCGGCCAATTCTATGACCAAGGTTTTGATCCCCCGGATCAACTCCAATTCTGGCCAATTTTTTCTAGAGGCATAGTTGCGGAAATGGATCAATTTGTATTCANCATTTTTTTTTTAATTTTAAACATTTTATTTTATTTTAGTCATCCAATCAAAATCTAAAATTGAAAATTGATCAGCATTAAAACCGGCCAATTCTATGACCAAGGTTTTGATCACCCCGGATCAACTCCAATTCTGGCCAATTTTTTCTAGAGGCATAGTTGCGGAAATGGATCAATTTGAATTCAGGGTTGAACTAGTCAAACTAGTTGGTCTGATCCAATTTTTAAAACAATGTCTGACTTAAATGCAAATCAAAAACACAAATACACTTATAAATGTNTATTCAGGGTTGAACCAGTCAAACCAGCTGGTCTGATCCAATTTTTAAAACAATGTCTGACTTAAATGCAAATCAAAAACACAAATACACTTATAAATGTGCTAATTATGTATATATAATCCAAATGCATGCTAAGTTAAACATGACCATTATATATATATATAGATATATATATAGAACACACACACACACACACAGACAAACAAAGACTGAGACGCACACACGCACAGATGTGTCGTGTCCTATACATGTCAGCCACTGCATACTTTGATATTAAAAAGGGTTGAAGCATCATAAGTGCAGCTAGTGCTTAAATTTGAGCAATAAAGATAACATTTATTCTTAAAAATGCAAAACAAACATTAGAGCACATTTAATATGTCACGACTCGGCCCAGAACTTGGAATTAACCAAGACGGGAACAGACAGTCAAACGGTGAGAATTAGACCTTCACATATTTATTTTCTATCACTATTAACAAACGAAAGACACTAATTAAATTAAATTAAAGCAATGTAATTAAATTTACATCAATGTCGATTAATTTGAAATTCAGTTTGCATGGGCGTAGACTCTTCTAAAATTTAAAGCCTATTTTGGTATAAAATTAAATTTATTTATTATTTTAATAAGCTATTAGCTTTTCATTATTCAAGTATTAAACTTACTTTATGTAATGTTGCTTAATTTTCTATTCAATATATATATATATATATATNCATGACCATTATATATATATATATAGATATATATATAGACACACGCACACAGACAGACAAACAAAGATTGAGACGCACACACACACAGATGTGTCGTGTCCTATATGTGCCAGCCACTGCATACTTTGCTATTATAAAGCGTTGAAGCATCATAAGTGCAGCTAGTGCCTTAAATTTGAGCAATAAAGATAACATTTATTCTTAAAAATGCAAAACAAACATTAGAGCACATTTAATATGTCACGACTCGGCCCGGAACTTGAAATTAACCAAGACGGGAACAGACAGTCAGACGGTGAGAATAAGACCTTCACATATTTATTTTCTATCACTATTAACAAACGAAAGTCACTAATTAAATTAAATTAAAGCAATATAATTAAATTTACATCAATGTCGATTAATTTGAAATTTAGTTTGCATGGGTGTAGACTCTTCTAAAATTTGAAGCATATTATGGTATAAAATTAAATTAATTTATTATTTTAATAAACTATTAGTTTTTCATTATTCAAGTATTAAACTTACTTTATGTAATGTCGCTTAATTTTCTATTCNGCATAGTGAAACAGATTAGGATTTTCTATGTTTTCACTCCTTGGGAAAATTCTTTTCTCTGAAGGTAGAAGATGGTATGCTACAGTTAGACGCATAGATAAGCAGTGGATCCCATTAGGGACTGTCTTTGCAGCTAATTGGCTAAGAAATGTGCTCTGTTTCTTCAGACTTCTAACCTGCTCCTCTGTTGATTGAAGCATCAGTCTAAGCCTCTCAGTGATTGTCCTGCAGTCATACAGTACTTCTCTTGATTTTGACAAAGCTTGACCCATTAATTTGATCTTCTCAGGAGCACTAAAGTAATTAGTTCGAAGCATGTTAAATAAATTATAAATACCTAAAGAAGATTTAGAGGATTAATTGATCAGAAGGTACAGTAAAAAGACTTATTCTCACTAATGAGGAAGGTCACCATCAGCATTGGCCTCTCCAAGTGCACGTTGGCTTTCCTTCAGCCTATTCAGCAACTCCAGATAAAGCTTGTGATTGTTCTTTGATTTGGCAACAAAAGAATAGACCTTAGCCATTATCATTTGGTCACGCATTAATCGTACCGTTGAATCAGAATTTTCATTATCATTATCTCGTCTCCATATACTGTATTTTCCCAGAATTGCGGAGTCCACATATTTAGAGCGCTCAATAGCAGCATTTTCAAGTTTAAGTAGTGTTTCATTATCCAGCTGAATTAGTTCTTTCACTCTCTTTTCTCTTCGCTTCTCCCTTAATTGCTGCCCACAAATAAAAAAATCATTATAGCTGTTAAAACTAGAGTTCCTAGATTAAACAAAATAAGATCATCTATTGAGAAAATGTAACAAAACTTCAATATAACAATTTATAAGAATCTCCTACTTAAGAAACAAAAGAATTTCAAATACGTGTAAGCAATTTGAAATTCATAGCAAATAACAATACAAAGAAAATGCTAGGACAACTGTCGAAGGATCAAAAACATTGAAAAAAAATTTGGGGCATACCCTTCGAGCTAGTTTTGCTGGTGAAACCAGAAGTTGGTGTTCAGCTGCATTTGTAGAAGCTCAAGCTCAAATTATATTTTAAAACAAAAGAACATTCAGCCAATGCAGCTATATGAATAATGAGTACAAGGTGATAATTTTTGTAACAAATAGAAATGTTACCGGATTCATTTTTTACCCCTTCATCTTTAAATGGGGAACTATGGGAGCTGGCATCATATTCTGATGTACCATGGGAAGTTTTAAGTTGAGCACCTGCAACTGTTTGTATTGCCTTCAAAAGAAAAAAAAATTGTCAATCTCTACATTCTTGCTGGCGCGACTTCTGTGAAGGTGACGTAAGATATAACGGTGGAAGAATGATTACATCCACTGCAGTAGCATTGAACTGCATACTGTTGTCTAATCCATCAATTTGCCATGAAGGAGACCCGTGGTTTCTTCTGAAAAAATCAAGACTCCAGGGACCAAATTCATCTCGGCTTGCAACAATAGAATCAATAATCTATAAGCATTCACAGATTGCTGGTTAAAACAATTTATTGACTCAAATATTTTCTTCCGTAAATGATTAGACATGAAAGTTAGCTGATTAAAGGGCACTAACCAAAATAGCATGATGTAAAAATAAATAAATAAATAAGAAGGAAAATTAAAATAGTCAAGACTAACGGAGAAAAGAAATATAGAAGCATTGGATGAGAAAGCTTTGTGAACGGGACTTGAAATATCTAGGCATAAATAAAAATTTAAACACGAATAAGGTATCCACGTGTGAGTCAAAACAAATTTTAAACTGTTTAAATTAAAAAGTTATGCATGCACAAACTAAATGTAATATAATAAACTATTTTTAACAAAGATGCTTGCAAGCTCTAGAGAGAGGAAGATTAGAGATGCAAATCTACAAGTCCTTGATTCATTGGAAAGATAAATCGGGTGTAATGATATTATTTTAATTGTTCTCGTGCCATAGTTTCTAGTGTCCTGGATTACTTTAATGATCTTAATTCTTATGAGTTTGAATCAGCTCTTGGATTCCCTATTTCTGCTATTTATAGTTGCTTGTTTCAGCATGTGATATGCTCTCTGCTGTGGTTCCTTTTTCTGTTGGTTGCAACTTCTGGTTGAATTCAGTCTTTCGGGATTGCTATTTTGAACATTGTTACTTCTAGTTGGGGACTGCAAAATTATTGTATTCCATGTTTCTGATTTGTTGCCTGTACTCTAGGCATATATTAAGTAATCAACTTTCTTTTGAGGATGACATCCATTTGGAATTTATGCTTATTTGCTTTTGCTATTTATTTTGAGCCTTTCCTAGACATGAAATATTATTGAAAGGTTTAAACAAAAAATCAAATTTCATCTCAAACTTGTGTGAGATATTGGTCGTGGATTCTTCAAGCATTTGTGTGTTACACAACAGCTACCAGGGGAAAATCCTCCACAAATCAATGATAAGTTTGGATCTTCTACTTTGTTTTTTCTATCCTGTTTTTTTATTTAAATTACTTTCTGATTGGTGCATGCATGGTTGAGTTTTGTTAAGTCTGATTCATACTAATTTCCCTTTTATAATGAAATCTTAATTGGCAAAATTTATATATTTTTTTCATATCTCTAATGGATATTTGGATTTTAGTGATTTCTCTATTATTGTTTGAAAAGAATAAACTGTGATTGCTCATTTGGCAAATTTGCCTTAATTGAAAGTTGTGAAATTGCATATTATGAACTTTTGTGTCTTCTTTGAGCATCTCATCCTTAGAGTCTAGCAGTGAACCCAAAACTCTTGAGATGTATCAAGGAAAATTATTACCTAAGCATCCGCTTGCAGAATCATTATAATTAAAAAATAGTTGCATCATAATTGAACAAATTAAAATATTAATAAAATAAACAATTTAAATAAAACCAGGTCATAATTCCATATAAATACACTAACTATCATGGGGATCAAAATTGCATTACAACATTTGATGAGAACAAAACGTTGGGGAATTTTGAAAATGGATTAAAAAATTAGAATGCTTTTGTGATAATTATCATTTGTTAGATTACTAAAAGGTTAAAAAAGCTTGAAATGAAATTAATTGTACATGTTCAATCTTACTAGTGCAAAGTTGCAAACAAAAAAATATCAACGTAATTTGATGTGAGAAACGAACTTAAAGAACATCTCAATTGGGGAAAATCGAGTTCAATAATCACTTTGAAGGCAATAAACATAGACATTATACCGTGTTTGCATATTATAATAAGTTTTAAAATATTATACATAAGCATTGTTTGCCTTAAAAATATCTTGCTATCAATATAGATTTTATTAGATTAAGAAAAATGTTGTCAATGTACATAATTGACCCAAGTACTACATTGTTCAATCCCTATTACTTATTTTTATTGAATTTGAGTTGAGCTTTCACATGAAGTTTAAAAACCACTCCAAGCTTTTTTTAATTGTTTTCTTATCAAGTATGAGTTATACTAAACTCTTAATGACATGGGCTTCTCTGCGACGTACGCGAAACTTCAGCGACTAAGCGAGCCTGTGCCTGCATACCAACTGACGCGAGCGTCTCTGGGATGGTCGTGGAAATCCAGCGATCNCTTGTTCAATCCCTATTACTTATTTTTATTGAATTTGAGCTGAGCTTTCACATGAAGTTTAAAAACCACTCCAAGCTTTTTTTAATTGTTTTCTTATCAAGTTTGAGTTATACTAAAATCTTAAGGGCATGGGCATCTCAGCGACGTACGCGAAACTTCAGGGACTAAGCGAGCCTGTGCCTGCATACCAACTGACGCGAGCGTCTCTGGGATGGTCGTGGAAATCCAGCGATCAAGCAGGTATGCGACTGCATGCCAAGACCGAACTGGTCCAGAGTTTCTCATTGTTGTGGAGTCGGCTGATCCTCTTGGGCCACTTAGAGTTATCATATTATTATATAATTGTTTTTCCTTATTTTTTAGGGTTAGTTTTTGTGTTTTGTATCGAGCCAGCCGCCAATGTCCCTCCTTCTCTTCAAGGGCTACATCCTAGAGTTCCAAGTAAAGCTTCAGTTGTATCTTGGTCTCCAGGTGGTGTGTATCTTCCCTAAACACTTTCACTTTCCTCCTGCTCCGCTACCACGCCTCCCTCCTTGTTGTAGGCNGTTAGGGTTAGTTTTTGTGTTTTGTATCGGGCTAGCTGCCGATGTCTCTTCTTCTCTTCAAGGGCTGCATCCTAGAGTTCCACATAGAGCTTCAGTTGTAACTTGGTCTCCAGTTGGTGTGTATCTTCCCTAAACACTTTCACTTTCCTCCTGCTCCGCTACCACGCCTCCCTCCTTGTTGTAGGCAGCCACGACAGCAGCCCTTTTGCTATTTTCTTGTATGTTTCCTCTGTCCAACCCTTTCTCTTTGTTATCACCACCATTTCAGCCCTTCCTCCTTATTGTCGCCACCCTGAAAACCCTTCCCACATCTCCTTGTTGTTTACTTGTTGTCCAGCACCGGAGAAACAAACAGCTTCTTATTCTCTGCTTTCCAACCACCTTCTCCACCCCGCACCACTTTCCAAACCCTTGACAACCTCCACCAGCGCCCCTGAATCTACCCCTAGTTGAGTTTATGTTGTTATTTGTTGCAATTTCAGATTTCAGTTTCTTTGATCATAATTTTTCTACTGGATTTCAGTAATAATATTTGCATTTCTTGTTGTTGATTAACTCCAATATCATTTGGTATCAGAGCTAGACTAACCATTCTCCTATCCTAGGATTTCTAGCATCCACTTATGCCCAACCCTATCTACACCCAAATTTTTCTTTCTCAACGTACATCACCCCAAACACATTCTTCCACCGACCCAAAGCTAAATCCTAATCATGCCACAAAGGAGATAATAGTTGGAAGCCTAATCGGAGGGAATAACACGATATCGTTTATGACAAATCCACAAAGAGGTATTCAGGAGATTTCTAAAGAGGTGTGCAATGGGAAACCCTCAAATAGCAAAGAAGACTATTCAGAGGGGTCACACAAATTCTAGTCGATCTCCGTATGAGAAACCACTAATCCAAAGATTTGGCATGAAATATTGGAGAATCAAATATTTTGAAGCAAAGGTGGATTTGTCATATTTCAATGCCCATATGGATTCAAATGATTTCCTTGAGTGGCTCTCAACCTTGGAATATGTCTTGGAGTTCTAAGGCATCTCGCTAGGCAGAATGGTGAAATTAATTGCTAGCAAGTTAAAGAAGAATGTGTTATTTTGGTGAAAATTTTTGAAGCACATATGCCAACGTGAGAAAGAAGACAAGATCACTATTTTGTCCAAAATGAAATGGTAGATGTAGAGTCATTATCTACTCGTTCATTATCGATCAGATGTTCAGACCCTAACTTTAAAAGTAGAGAGGAAACATAACTAGATGACCGACATACCTTACAGATAGAGTTCCATCCCAAGATCGAGCAGCAAGAGTATGCTTAAAAGAACATCCATAACCCTGCCCGAGGAGACACTAGTTCAGAGTGGAGAACAGGTGGAAACAATCCACATTCACAAATTTGTTTCATCCAGAAAGTGTTTCAAGTGTCACAAATTTGTGCATATNGCCCTTCCTCTTTTTTATCACCACATTTTCAGCCCTTCCTCCTTATTGCCGCCACCCTGAAAACCCTTCCCACATCTCCTTGTTGTTTACTTGTTGTCCAGCACAAGAGAAACAAACAGCTTGTTATTCTCTACTTTCCAACGACCTTCTCCACCCCGCACCACTTTCCAAACCCTTGACAACGTCCACCCGCGCCCCTGAATCTACCCCCAGTTGAGTTTATGTTGTTGTTTTTTGCAATTTCAGATTTCAGTGTCTTTGATCATAATTTTTCTACTGGATTTCAGTAATAATATTTGCATTTCTTGTTGTTGATTAACTCCAATATTATTTGGTATCAGAGCTAGACTAACAATTCTCCTATCCTAGGATTTCTAGCATCCACTTATGCCCAACCCTATTTACACCCAATTTTTTCTTTCTCAACGTACATCACCCCATACACATTCTTCCACCGACCCAAAGCTAAATCCTAATCATGCCACAAAGGAGATAATAGTTGGAAGCCTAATCGGAGAGAATAACACGATATCGTTTATGACAAATCCACAAAGAGGTATCCAGGAGATTTCTAGAGAGGTGTGCAATGGGAAACCCTCAAATAGCAACAGAGGCTCATCGTCTTCGAAAGAAGACTATTCAGAGGGGTCACACAAATTCTAGTCGATCTCCGTATGAGAAACCACTAATCCAAAGATTTGGCATGAAATATTGGAGAATCAAATATTTTGAAGCAAAGGTGGATTTGTCATATTTCAATGCCCATATGGATTCAAATGATTTCCTTGAGTGGCTCTCAACCTTGGAATGTGTCTTGGAGTTCTAAGGCGTCCCGCTAGGCAGAATGGTGAAAGTAATTTCTAGCAAGTTAAAGAAGAATGTGTTATTTTGGTGAAAAATTTTTAAGCACATACGCCAACGTGAGAAAGAAGACAAGATCACTATTTTGTCCAAAATGAAATGGTAGATGTAGAGTCATTATCTACTCGTTCATTATCGACCAGATGTTCAGACCCTAACTTTAAAAGTAGAGAGGAAACATAACTAGATGACCAACATACCTTACAAATAGAGTTCCATCCCAAGATCGAGTAGCAAGAGTATGCTTAAAAGAACATCCATAACCCCGCCTGAGGAGACACTTGTTCAGAGTGGAGAACGGGTGGAAACAATCCACATTCACAAATTTGTTTCATCCAGAAAGTGTTTCAAGTGTCACAAATTTGTGCATATTAAATCAAATTGCATAACAGGGAGAATGATCTATTCCACTGATTAGAGAATAATTGAAGTAATAAACAATGATCCAAGAAGATGAAGATTTTAAAGATGAGCATCAACTTCAAGCCAACAAGGACGAGACGCTAGTGCTTCAAGATGAGTCCAAGAGAGACTTCGGTTGAAATAATAGTAGTGGTTATAGAAGATAGTGAGTCTGAGGTTGCTTTCGTTCATACAGAATATGAAGTTGTGGCGTCTCGAACTACCCTTTTGCACACATTGACGAGGCTAGTATTGGATGTCTAAAATGATCATAAGTTTGAAGAGCAGTTTGAAAAGCAATTACCAAACATTGGGCAATCTAAAATAAGAAAATTTCAAACTTTTCAGATATATAGTCTACTTCTTAAATTGCCCCAATTGATGGAGGTCTAACATGTCAGAGATGAGAATCTTTTATACCCCTTTTGAAAGATTATATGGAGTCATTTGAACTGTAAAATCAATTCAGCACTGTACCGACAGAAGGATGATCAGGCAGGATGGATGAACCACAGTGTTGGATACACCTTAAGATCTTTTGAGGAAAAAATATCCTACAATGGGACCGATGTTTTACCAGAGAAGAAGTGGTCTCTCTAGAGTGATTGCAAGTAAGTTGTTTAACCTGATACACTCTGACAAGTACGAGAGGAAGAAGACAATTATAGATTTAAGACCTCGATGTTTGGATCGTGAGGATATCCATCCACATGCAGTTTCAGTTCTAATTGTGACCAATGAAGATAGATACTTATTCTATTAGGATTTGCATTAGAATATAAATGCCAATAGAATTGACTTACAAAGAAATTATAATGTTACTGACTCTGCAACGAGGCCAACCCGACTAAAAATTATGAAAAGATAGAAAATTTGACGGATGAGGTCGAAGCATCCCCAATCCAAGTAGACTAACAAAGACGTCTTTGGGACAAAGATGGAACTCTGGCGACCAAGGGGCTTGTGCCAACATAAAAACCAACATGGTCGTAGCTCAGACGATTAAAAAACTCCTAAGACCAAGTGAGTATGCACCTACATAACGGGACCAAACCGATCCAGTTTTTTATTGTTGTAGAGTTGGTTGGTCCTTTTCGACCACTCTTAGTTATCCTACTAATATATATTTATTTTCTAATCTTTTAAGGTATCTTTTTGTGTGTTTCGTACCGGGAGAGTCGTCGACATCTCTTCTTCCCTTCGAGGGTTGTATCCTAAGATTCCAAGTAGTGCTTCAGTTATACGTTGATCTCCACATGGTCTGTATCTTCTCTATACCCTTTCACGTCCCGCTCGCTTCATTGCCACGCTTCCTGCCACACAGCAAATTTGCCCCAACAATAGCCCTCTCGCAGTTTTCTAGCAGATTTCCTTTGTCCAGATCTTCCTCCTCGCTACCATTGTTATTCTAGCAATCCATCTTCNGCGAGACGCTAGTGCTTCAAGATGAGTCCAAGAGAGACTTCGGTTGAATTAATAGTAGTGGCTATAGAAGATAGTGAGTCTGAGGTTGCTTTCGTTCATACAGAATATGAAGTTGTGGCGTCTCGAACTACCCTTTTGCACGCATTGAGAGAAGCATCAACAGGGCTGGTATTGGATGTCTAAAATGATCATAAGTTTGAAGAGCAGTTTGAAAAGCAATTACCAAACATTGGGCAATCTAAAATAAGAAAATTTCAAACTTTTCAGATATATAATCTACTTCTTGAGTTGCCCCAATTGATGGAGGTCTAACATGTCAGATATGAGAATCTTTTATACCCCTTTTGAAAGATTATATGGAGTCATTTGAACTGTAAAATCAATTCAGCACTGTACCGACAGAAGGATGATCAGGCGGGATGGATGAACCACAGTGTTGGATACACCTTAGGATCTTTTGAGGAAAAAATATCCTACAATGGGACCCATGTTTTACCAGAGAAGAAGTGCTCTCTCTAGAGTGATTGCAAGTAAGTTGTTTAACCTGATACACTCTGACAAGTACGAGAGGAAAAAGACAATTATTGATTTAAGACCTCGATGTTTGGATCATAAGGATATCCATCCACATGCAGTTTCAGTTCTAATTGTGACCAATGAAGATAGATACTTATTCTATTAGGATTTGCATTAGAATATAAATGCCAATAGGATTGACTTACAAAGAGATTATAATGTTACTGACTCTGCAACGTGGCCAACCGGACTAAAAATTATGAAAAGATAGAAAATTTGACGGATGAGGTCGAAGCATCCCCAATCCAAGGAGACTGACAAAGACGTCTTTGGGACAAACACGGAACTCTGGCGACCAAGGGGCTTGTGCCAACATAAAAACCAACATGGTCGTAGCTCGGACGATTGCAAAACTCCTAAGACCAAGTGAGCATGCACCTACATAACGGGACCAAACCGATCCAGTTTTTTTATTGTTGTAGAGTTGGTTGGTCCTTTTCGACCACCCTTAGTTATCCTACTAATATATATTTATTTTGTAATCTTTTAAGGTATCTTTTTGTGTGTTTCGTACCGGGAGAGCCGTCGACATCTCTTCTTCCCTTCGAGGGTTGTATCCTAAGATTCCAAGTAGTGCTTCAGTTATACGTCGATCTCCACATGGTCTGTATCTTCTCTATACCCTTTCATGTCCCGCTCGCTTCATTGCCACGCTTCCCGCCACACTGCAAATTTGCCCCAACAATAGCCCTCTCACAGTTTTCTAGCAGATTTCCTTTGTCCAGATCTTCCTCCTCGCTACCATTGTTATTCTAGCAATCCATCTTCACTTTCACTTCTGTCCAGCCCTTGCTCTTTGCTACTGCCATCATTTCAAACCTCCATCTATCACTTAATCAAGCTTAATTAAGTATATTTTGATGCTAACGATTTAAACATACATACTTATTACTATACATAATGAATTTATGAGTTTTAAATTTAAAAAAACACTTGATGAAGTTTCGAGTATTATAAAAAATATTAAATCTATCAAACAATTGATGCATATTTTTATCATATTTATATATCAACTAAAATACACAATTTTTTAAGTGTGTATAATAGAAGAAANGTTTTGATGCTAACGATTTAAACATACATACTTATTACTATACATAAAGAATGTATGAGTTTTAAATTTAAAAATACACTTGATGAAGTTCGAGTATTATAAAAAATATTTAATCTATCAAACATATGATGCATATTTTTATCATATTTATATATCAACTAAAATACACAATTTTTTAAGTGTGTATAATAGAAGAAAATTGTTATAAAACATATAAATACATCTAATAATTAATTAAATGATTACTAAACTAGTACTTCATCAAATTCTTAACAACCTTCTAACTATACAACAAAAGAGCATATCATGAAAATAGATGAAACTGAACATCGATATTCAAGCTTGTTCACTTATATGTCATGCTTTTAAGAAATTGTTCAAGCTCGTTCAATTACTTGAATAAACGAAGCTTATCTAAATAAGTATAAAGTTAATTTTCAAATACACTGTTTTGCTTCCAATCCTAATTGGCAGGGTTGTAAATGAACCGAGTTAAGAAAAGAAGTGTCTTGTTCAAACTTGTTCATTTATTATTGACTTCAAACTGAACTCGAACACAACCCAAGACAATTTATTAATTTGAAAAAAATTCTATTAAGCATTTTTAATTTATACTGTTTGCTTAAAGGAATGAAAAGAAAAGCTCCAGTGATATATGATGAAAAACAAAGATAAAAAGCTAACAGTTCATTCATCAAAGTAACTAACCTCTTTTGTTAGAATAGACTTCAACTGTTGCACTGCTGGCTGCTCTTTCCAGTCTAGAATCTATCAAAAAGGCTCAGGTACCATAAATACTTAGCTTTATAAAGTAAGAGGTCATTTGTTGACTTGAAAGGCAATCTACCTCTTCACTTGATAAGTTTGGCACACCCTTCTGATCTGTCAAGAAAATAACTGTTAATTCTTGCAATAAAGCAACAAATTGAAACAGTGTCCTGTTTTAGACAAATGTCCTAGAATTGTTAGCATTGATATTTTGAGTTCATAATAATTATTGTCTAGGAAGAAATGAAAAAAATATTGAGTCTCCAAATGCAAAATGTATCAGAAATTAAGTAATTACGTCATATTTGTATTACAGAAAACATCTGTATATTAACAAACCATAATGGAGTTGGTTACAGCATTACGAATTTCTCAAAGGATCTGCCTTTTTTTATATCATATTATCCACTCACATTGCTGAGCAAGGGTAAGAATACATGNATTAAGTTTTAATATTAAAATAAATTAATAAACAAAACCTCGGTCGAGCCCTACACCGCAAGAACGAAAAAGTTCTTCCCCTCACACATATCAGCTTGCTCCTTTGCGCAGTAGTCTCCTTCTCGCAACCTGCTTGGTTCAACCTAATCTCCTTCCTTCTCACAGGATACTCGTGTCTATCCTTCATCTTCTGTTAGTTATATTGTCCACGCTCGATTTGAACACAGCTCACCCAATCTTTTCTCTGTCGAGCACACCAACTTCATCAACAAAATAGTATGCATGTAGAAAACCCTGCCTTGCAATCTTCTCGGCTTTGCAACCACACTCACTTATGCCCTAACTGCTTGATCCCCCTCTCCATGCCAGAGTCACACAACGACGTAGGTAAGTCCACTATGATGATTTATAGAGTGAATTCATCTCTTGCGTTCCCATCCCCCTCTCGATTTGGTTTCTTGGCCCCTCACTTCCTCTCCCTCTCTTTTTGGTTTCCTAACCCCTAACTTCCACTTCTTCGGCTTTCCTTGTTTCCTTTTCCGACTATTTGTTTATTCTTCCCCGAGTAACTGAAATAGGACTTTACATAATAAATGGTTACTAATGTTTACATAATCACTGAGGGTACGTTTGGGGCCGCTTTTTTCGAGCGGCGCGGCCCCAAACCACAATGCTCCTTTTTTTTTTAAACTTTCGCGCAGCTTTGCCGTCCGTCCTCGCTAAAGTATGCCAAACGCGGGCTGCAGATTTGACCCCGCGGCCCCACGTTCACGATTATTATTTCCCCTGTTGCCCCCGCTCAAGCCGCAACACCCTAATGTTTCAGAGACCGCGCGGAGGGATTTTTTTGCCCTAACACGCCGCTGCTCCCGTGAAGCCTCCCACCGTTCCCGAAAGCGGTATTTGCTGCAACGGTTCTTTGGTCTCGCCGCACACAGTGGATGCTGAAGCAAGAATTATTTCACAGCTAAGCTTGGCCTCGCTCTCCTGTTGTGCTCGTTCTCACAGTATCATCTTTTGCTCTGCTCAACCTGATCCCTAGCGTTAGTTTTGCTTTATTATTTGTTCTGCTGGCATGAGCGCTTATGAGAAAATCTCTATTTTCATGCTATCATTTGATGCCCAAGGTAATGTTCTGGAAGTTAGAATTGTTAGTTATGCAAATAGATGCATAGGATGTAAGCAGCTCATTATGCGAATTACGTCCAAGGAATTATTTTAAGCAGAATATGTTATTTCTTTCATAGAATTGTCCACTTCCAAATGAAGGATATTGTTACTGTAACTATTGAAATGAATGGTCCAATTGTCCTGATTTTTTTTGTTTCATGGCCTTCCTATTTCCTTATTACAATATAATTTGTATTTATCTAATTACTATTGTCATTATATAATTTGTAAGAAGTTATTACAAATAATTTGTATTTATGTACGATTCGGTGTATTTATGTACTTTCTTGGTGCAGCCTGTAGTTATTACTAATTTTGAGTTATGTACATGTTATCTAATTACTATGCATTTTGTATTTATGCAAATATTCGTAAAACTTCAAAGTTTATGTGTTAGATATGTAAATACATAAGATTGTGTTGCATATGTATTCTTATTTCTAAACAGAAGCTGTTAGCACTTTGGGGTCTTACTGAAGTTCAAAAAATATGATTGTTATACTCTTCTTTTAAACAGTTTAACCAAACAGGGCAATATGGACTTTTTTCCATATACAGGCGCCCGCCAGCTGATTTCACACAGCTGCACCAAACAGACAGCCAGCTTCCCCACAGCTGTTTCGCCGCAGCAGCTTTCTGGGGCAGCACAGCTGCAGCTGCCCCAAACAGAGTCTGAGTGTGTGGATGTGTGTGTGTGTGAGAGAGAGAGGAGTATAAATAATAAGCAAAGCATTTACTTGTACCAACCATGTTTTGCCACTTGTGGTATATCCCAGTAATGTCTCTCTTTTTCCACTCCTTGAGATCAAATATATTCATTCCATAGGCCCAGCCACATGCATTGGGATCGAAATTCCTCGCAATATGTGGATTTGAGAAATTAAGATATTTGTCAAACCTATGGAAACTTTGACCGCATGTCTCCACTGCACCATTGACATTCCCCTTCAGATCAATCGACCACAGCTTTGTCAAGTCCTTTTGGACAACAATATCATCATCGAGAAACAAGATTTTATCCAACTTCGGATAAACCTGGGGAAGATAAAATCTTAAATGGTTCAGCATTGATAAGTATTTAGGGTTCCTGTACTTCAAATTAGATGAACTGGCTGAAAGGCTACTATGCTGGTCTGCCCTGAAATAGTATTCTCTCATGGCCGCAGATTCAAGCTGTCTTAACACAGGGCAGTACGATGAGTTTAACCATTTGAAGTCATCAACATTTTCCACGTGTATAGTTGCCTTTCCAGGTGGGTTCAATAGAAACCACATCTTCATTGCCCCGAAGTTCAACTTATCTGTGACAAGATGAAATACATGCTTCTCTGCCTCCTGTAATTCAGCAACATACTAATCAAATTGAAGCTTTATAACTAGGGACATAACATATTAAAAATGGAAATTCTATAATTTATTACCTTAGCATTCATGACAGTTGAGTTTACAACTACAGATGCAGCCAATACATTGTCAGAAAAGAGAGCATAGTGAAACAAATTAGAATTTTCTAAGTTTTCACTCTTTGGGAAAATTCTTTTCTCTGAAGGTAGAAGATGGTATGCTACAGTTAGACGCATAGATAAGCAGTGGATCCNATGGGAAGTTTTAAGTTGAGCACCTGCAACTGTTTGTATTGCCTTCAAAAGAAAAAAAAAATTGTCAATCTCTGCATTCTTGCTGGCGCGACTTCTGTGAAGGTGACGTAAGATAGAACAGTGGAAGAATGATTACATCCACTGCAGTAGCATTGAACTGCATACTGTTGTCTAATCCATCAATTTGCNTTGTCAATCTCTACATTCTTGCTGGCGCGACTTCTGTGAAGGTGACGTAAGATATAACGGTGGAAGAATGATTACATCCACTGCAGTAGCATTGAACTGCATACTGTTGTCTAATCCATCAATTTGCCATGAAGGAGACCCGTGGTTTCTTCTGAAAAAATCAAGACTCCAGGGACCAAATTCATCTCGGCTTGCAACAATAGAATCAATAATCTATAAGCATTCACAGATTGCTGGTTAAAACAATTTATTGACTCAAATATTTTCTTCCGTAAATGATTAGACATGAAAGTTAGCTGATTAAAGGGCACTAACCAAAATAGCATGATGTAAAAATAAATAAATAAATAAGAAGGAAAATTAAAATAGTCAAGACTAACGGAGAAAAGAAATATAGAAGCATTGGATGAGAAAGCTTTGTGAACGGGACTTGAAATATCTAGGCATAAATAAAAATTTAAACACGAATAAGGTATCCACGTGTGAGTCAAAACAAATTTTAAACTGTTTAAATTAAAAAGTTATGCATGCACAAACTAAATGTAATATAATAAACTATTTTTAACAAAGATGCTTGCAAGCTCTAGAGAGAGGAAGATTAGAGATGCAAATCTACAAGTCCTTGATTCATTGGAAAGATAAATCGGGTGTAATGATATTATTTTAATTGTTCTCGTGCCATAGTTTCTAGTGTCCTGGATTACTTTAATGATCTTAATTCTTATGAGTTTGAATCAGCTCTTGGATTCCCTATTTCTGCTATTTATAGTTGCTTGTTTCAGCATGTGATATGCTCTCTGCTGTGGTTCCTTTTTCTGTTGTTCACAACTTCTGGTTGAATTCAGTCTTTCGGGATTGCTATTTTGAACATTGTTACTTCTAGTTGGGGACTGCAAAATTATTGTATTCCATGTTTCTGATTTGTTGCCTGTACTCTAGGCATATATTAAGTAATCAACTTTCTTTTGAGGATGACATCCATTTGGAATTTATGCTTATTTGCTTTTGCTATTTATTTTGAGCCTTTCCTAGACATGAAATATTATTGAAAGGTTTAAACAAAAAATCAAATTTCATCTCAAACTTGTGTGAGATATTGGTCGTGGATTCTTCAAGCATTTGTGTGTTACACAACAGCTACCAGGGGAAAATCCTCCACAAATCAATGATAAGTTTGGATCTTCTACTTTGTTTTTTCTATCCTGTTTTTTTATTTAAATTACTTTCTGATTGGTGCATGCATGGTTGAGTTTTGTTAAGTCTGATTCATACTAATTTCCCTTTTATAATGAAATCTTAATTGGCAAAATTTATATATTTTTTTCATATCTCTAATGGATATTTGGATTTTAGTGATTTCTCTATTATTGTTTGAAAAGAATAAACTGTGATTGCTCATTTGGCAAATTTGCCTTAATTGAAAGTTGTGAAATTGCATATTATGAACTTTTGTGTCTTCTTTGAGCATCTCATCCTTAGAGTCTAGCAGTGAACCCAAAACTCTTGAGATGTATCAAGGAAAATTATTACCTAAGCATCCGCTTGCAGAATCATTATAATTAAAAAATAGTTGCATCATAATTGAACAAATTAAAATATTAATAAAATAAACAATTTAAATAAAACCAGGTCATAATTCCATATAAACACACTAACTATCATGTGGATCAAAATTGCATTACAACATTCGATGAGAACAAAACGTTTGGGAATTTTGAAAATGGATTAAAAAATTAGAATGCTTTTGTGATAATTATCATTTCTTAGATTACTAAAAGGTTAAAAATGCTTGAAATGAAATTAATTGTACATGTTCAATCTTACTAGTGCAATTGCAAACAAAAAAAAAAAATCAACGTAATTTGATGTGAGAAACGAACTTAAAGAACATCTCAATTGGGGAAAATCGAGTTCNTTGGGAAGTTTTAAGTTGAGCACTTGAAACTGTTTGTATTGCCTTCAAAAGACAAAAAAATTGTCAATCTCTACATTCTTGTTGGCGCAACTTCTGTGAAGGTGACGTAAGATATAACAGTGGAAGAATGATTACATCCACTGCAGTAGCATTGAACTGCATACTGTTGTCTAATCCATCAATTTGCCATGAAGGAGACCCGTGGTTTCTTCTGAAAAAATCAAGACTCCAGGGACCAAATTCATCTCGGCTTGCAACAATAGAATCAATAATCTATAAGCATTCACAGATGGCTGGTTAAAACAATTTATTGACTCAAATATTTTCTTCCGTAAATGATTAGACCTGAAAGTTAGGTGATTAAAGGGCTCTACCCAAGATAGCATGATGTAAAAATAAATAAATACATAACGAGGAAAATTAAAATAGTCAAGACTAACGGAGAAAAGAAATATAGAAGCATTGGATGAGAAAGCTTTGTGAACGGGACTTGAAAGATCTAGGCATAAATAAAAATTTACACATGAATAAGGTATCCAAATGTGAGTCAAACCAAATTTTGAAATGTTTAAATTAAAAAGTTATGCATGCACAAACTAAATGTAGTATAATAAACTATTTTTAACAAAGATGCTTGCAAAATCTAGAGAGAGGAAGATTAGAGATGCAAATCTACAAGTCCTTGATTCATTGGAAAGATAAATCGGGTGTAATGATATTATTTTAATTGTTCTCGTGTCATAGTTTCTAGTGTCCTGGATTACTTTAATGATGTTAATTATTATGAGTTTGAATCAGCTCTTGGATTCCCTATTTCAGCTATTTATAGTTGCTTGTTTCAGCATGTGATATGCTCTCTGCTGCGGTTCCTTTTTCTGTTGGCTGCAACTTCTGGTTGAATTCAGTCTTTCGGGATTGCTATTTTGAACATTGTTACTTCTAGTTGTGGACTGCAAAATTATTGTATTCCATGTTTCTGATTTGTTGCCTGTACTCTAGGCATAAATTAAGTAATTAACTTTCTTTTGAGGATGACATCCATTTGGAATTTATGCTTATTTGCTTTTGCTATTTATTTTGAGCCTTTCCTAGAAATGAAATATTATTGAAAGGTTTAAACAAAAAATCAAATTTCATCTCAAACTTGTGTGAGATGTTGGTTGTGGATTCTTCATGCATTTGAGTGTTATCACAACAGCTACGAGGAGACAATCGTCCACAAATCAATGATAGGTTTGGATCTTCTACTTCGTTATTTCTATCCTTGTTCTTTGATTTAAATTACTTTCTGATTGGTGCATGCATGTTGAGTTTTGTTAAGTCTGATTCATACTAATTTCCCTTTTATAATAAAATCTTAATTGGCAAAATTTCTATATATATTTTTTTACATCTCTAATGGATATTTGGATTTTAGTGATTTCTCTATTATTGTTTGAAAAGAATAAACTGTTGATTGCTCATTTCGCAAATTTGCCTTAATTGAAAGTTGTGAAATTGCATATTATGAACTTTTGTGTCTTCTTTGAGCATCTCATCCTTAGAATTTAGCAGTGAACCCAAAACTCTTGAGATGTATCAGAGAAAATTATTACCTAAGCATTCGCTTGCAGAATCATGATAATTAAAAAATAGTTGCATCATAATTGAGCAAATTAAAATATTAATAAATTAAACAATTTAAATAAAACCAGGTCATAATTCCATATAAACACACTATCATGGGGATCAAATTTGCATTACTACATTCGATAAGAACAAAAAGTTGGGGAATTTTGAAAATGGATTAAGAAATTAGAATGCTTTTGTGATAGTTATCATTTGTTAGATTACTAAAGGTTAAAAATGCTTGAAATGAAATTAATTGTACATGTTCAATCTTACTAGTGCAAAGTTGCAAACAAAAAAAAAATCAACGTAATTTGATGTGAGAAACGAACTTAAAGAACATCTCAATTGGGGAAAATCAAGTTCAATAATCACTTTGAAGGAAATAAACATAGACATTATACCGTGTTTGCATATTATAATAAGTTTTAAAATATTATAAATAAGCATTGTTTGCCTTAAAAATATCTTGCTATCAATATAGATTTTATTAGATTAAGAAAAACGTTGTCAATGTACATAATTGACCCAAGTACTACCTTGTTCAATCCCTAATACTTATTTTTATAGAATTTGAGCTGAGCTTTCACCTGACTAAAGTTTAAAAACCACTCCAAGCTTTTTTTTAAATTGTTTTCTTATCAAGTTTGAGTTATACTAAAGTTTTAATGACTTGGGCATCTCTGAGACGTACGTGAAACTCCAGCGACTAAGCGGGCCTGCGCCTGCATACCAACTGACGCGAGCGTCTCTAGGATGGTCGTGGAAATCCAGCGATCAAGTGGATATGCGACTGCATGCCTAGACCAAACTGATCAAGGGTTTCTCATTGTTGTGGAGTCGGCTGATCCTCTTGGGCCACTTAGAGTTATCATATTATTATATAATGTTTTTCCTTATTTTTTAGGGTTATTTTTTGTGTTTTGTATCGGGCCAGCCGCCAATGTCTCTTCTTCCCTCCAAGGGCTACATCCTAGAGTTCCACATAGAGCTTTAGTTGTATCTTGGTCTCCAGGTGGTGTGTATCTTCCCTATACACTTTGACTTTCCTCCTGCTCCGCTACCACGCCTCCCTCCTCGTTGTAGGCCGCCACAACAGCAGCCCTTTTGCTATTTTCTTGTATGTTTCCTCTGTCCAGCCCTTTCTCTTTGTTATCACCACCATTTCAGCCCTTCCTCCTCATTGCCGCCACCCTGAAAACCCCTCGCACATCTCCTTGTTGTTTACTTATTCTCTGCTTACCAACCACCTTCTCCACCCCGCACCACTTTCCAAACCCTTGACAACCTCCACCCCCGCCCCTGAATCTACCCCTAGTTGAGTTTATGTTGTTGTTTGTTGCAATTTCAGATTTCAATGTCTTTGATTATAATTTGCCTAATGGATTTCAGTAAAAATAGTTGCATTTCTTGTTGTTGATTAACTCCAATATCATTTGGCATGTAGACTAACCCTTCTCCTATCCTAGGATTTCTAGCATCCACTCATGCACAACCCTATCTACACCCAAATTTTTCTTTCTCAACGTACATCACCCCATACACATTCTTCCACCGACCCAAACCTAAATCCTAATCATGCCACAAAGGAGATAATAGTTGGAAGCCTAACCGGAAGGAAAAACACGATATCGTTTATGACAAATCCACAAAGAGTTGTCTAGGAGATTTCTAGAGAGGTATGCAAGGGGAAACCCTCAAACAGCAACAGAAGCTCGTCGCCTTCGAAAGAAGACTATTCAGAGGGGTCACACAAATTCTAGTTGATCTCCGATATGAGAAACCACTAACCCAAAGATTTGGCATGAAATATTGGAGAAGCAAATATTTTGAAGTAAAGGTGGATTTGTCATATTTCTATGGCCATATGGATTTGAATGATTTCCTTGAGTGGTTCTCAACCTTGGAATGTGTCTTGGAGTTCTAAGGCATCCCACTAAACAGAATGGTGAAAGTAATTGCTAGCAAGTTAAAGAAGAATGTGTTATTTTGGTGAAAAATTTTGAAGCACATACGCCAACGTGAGAAAAAAGATAAGATCACTATTTTGTCCAAAATGAAATGATAGATGTAGAGTCAATATCTACTCGTTCATTATCGATCAGTTGTTCAGACCCTAACTTTTAAAGTAGAGAGGAAACATCACTAGATGACTGACATACCTTACAGATAGAATTCCATCCCAAGATCAAGCAACAAGAGTATGCTCAGAAGAACATCCATAACCCAGCCCGAGGAGATACTATTTCAGAGTAGAGAACGGGTGGAAACAATCCACATTCACAAATCTGTTTCATCCAGAAAGTGTTTCAAGTGTCACAAATTTGTGTATATTAAATCAAATAGCATAACAGGGAGAATGAACTCTTCCACTGATCAGGGAATAATTGAAGTAATAAACAATGATCCAAGAAGATGAAGATTTTAAAAATGAGCATCAACTTCAAGCCAACAAGGACGAGACACTAGTGCTTCAAGATGAGTTCAAGAGAGACTTCGATTGAATTAACAAAAGTGGTTCTAGAAGATAGTGAGTCTGAGGTTGCTTTCATTCATACAGAATATGAAGTTGTGGCGTCTCGAACTACCCTTTTGCACGCATTGAGAGAAGCATCAGCGGGACTAGTATTGGATGTCTAAAATGATCATGAGTTTGAAGAGCAGTTTGAAAAGCAGTTACCCAACATTGGGTAATCTAAAATAAGAGAATTTTAAACTTTTCAGATATATAGTCTACTTCTTGAGTTACCCCAATTGATGGAGGTCCAGCATGTCGGAGATGAGAATCTTTTATACCCCTTTTGAAAGATTATATGAAGTCATTTGAACTGTAAAATCAATTCAGCACTGTACCGACTGAAGGATGACCAAGAAGGATGGATGAACCACAGTGTTGGATATCACATTAGGATCTTTTGAGGAAAAATATCTTACAATGGGACCCATGTTTTACTAGAGAATACGTGGTCTCTCTAGAGTGATTGCAAGTAAGTTGTTTAACCCGATACACTCTGCAAGTACGAGAGGAAGAAGACAATTATAGATTTAAGAACTCGATGTTTGGATCGTGAGGATATCCATCCACATGCACTTTCAGTTCTAATTGTGACCAATGAAGATAGATACTTATTCTATTTGGAATTGCATTAGAATATAAATGCCAATAGGATTGACTTACAAAGAGATTATATGTTACTGACTCTGCAACATGGCCAACTTGACTAAAAATTATGAAAAGATAGAAAATTTGACGGATAAGGTCAAAGCTTCCCCAATCCAAGGAGACTGACGAAGACGTCTTTGGGACAAACACGGAACTCTAGCGACCAAGGGGCTTGTGCCAGCATAAAAACCAACATGGTTGTAGCTCGGACGATTGCAGAACTCCTAAGACCAACTGAGTATGCACCTGCATACCTAGACCAAACCGATCCAGGTTTTTTATTGTTGTGGAGTTGGTTGGTCCTTTTCAACCACTCTCAGTTATCCTACTAATATATATTTATTTTGTAATCTTTTAAGGTTACTTTTTGTGTGTTTCGTACCGGGAGAGCCGCCGACATCTCTTCTTCCCTTCAAGGGTTGTATCCTAAGATTCCAAATAGTGCTTCAGTTATAAGTTGATCTCCACATGGTTTGTATCTTCCCTATACCCTTTCACGTCCCTCTCGCTTCATTGCAACGCTTCCCTCCACGCTGAAATTTGGCCGAACAATAGCCCTTTCGCAGTTTTCTTGCAGATTTCCTTTGTCCAGATCTTCCTCCTCGCTACCATTGTTATTCTAGCAATCCATCTTCACTTCCGCTTCTGTCCAGCCCTTGCTCTTTGCTGCTGCCACCATTTCAACCCTCCACCTATCACTTAATCAAGCTTAATTAAGTATATTTTGATCCTAATGATTTAAACATACATACTTATTACTATACATAATGAATTTATGAGTTTTTAATTTAAAAATACACTTGGTGAAGTTCGAGTATTATAAAAAATATTTAATCTAGCAAACATATGATGCATATTTTTATCATATTTATATATCAACTAAGATACAAAATTTTTTAAGTGTGTATAATAGAAGAAAATTGTTATAAAACACATATAAATTCATCTAATAATTAATTAAATGATTATTAAACTAGCACTTCATCAAATTCTTAGCAACCTTCTAACTATACAGCAAAAGAGCATATCATGAAAATAAATGAAACTGAACATCGATATTCAAGCTTGTTCACTTATATGTCATGCTTTTAAGAAATTGTTCAAGCTCGTTCAATTACTTAAATAAATGAAGCTTATCTAAATAAGTATAAAGTTGATCTTCAAATACATTGTTTTGCTTGCAATCCTAATTGGCAGAGTTGTAAATGAACCGAGTTAAGAAAAGAAGTGTCTTGTTTAAACTTGTTCATTTATTATTGACTTCAAACTGAACTAGAACACAACCCAAGTCAATTTAATTGAAAAAAATTCTATTAAGCATTTTAATTTATACTGTTTGCTTAGAGGAATGAAAAGAAAAGCTCCGGTGATATATGATGAAAAACAAAGATAAAAAGCTAACAGTTCATTCATCGAAGTAACTAACCTCTTTTGTTAGAATAGACTTCAACTGTTGCACTGCTGGCTGCTCTTTCCAGTCTAGAATCTATCAAAAAGGCTCAGGTACCATAAATACTTGGCTTTATAAAGTAAGAGGTCATTTGTTGACTTGAAAAGCAATCTACCTCTTTACTTGATAAGTTTGACACACCCTTCTGATCTGTCAAGAAAACAACTGTTAATTCTTGCAATAAAGCAACAAATTGAAAGTGTCCTGTTTTAGATAAATGTCCTAGAATTGTTAGCATTGATATTTTGAGTTCATAATTATTATTGTCTAGGAAGAAACGAAAAAAATATTAAGTCTCCAAATGCAAAAAGTATCAGAAATTAAGTAAGTACATCATATTTGTATTACAGAAAACATTTGTATATTAACAAACCATAATGGAGTTGGTTACAGCATTACGAATTTCTCAAAGGATCTGCAATTTTTTATATCATATTATCCACTCACATTGCTGAGCAAGGGTAAGAATACATGAATATTTGACATGCAGCAGATGATGTCAAGTTCATAAGATGTACAATGATTCCTAACATCTAAGAAGGAAGAGCATCAAAATTCTCAACCATGTACAAGAATAGGTGGCAGAAATCCTCCTAAGAAAAATGAAATACATATGAATAAAAACAGGACAGGGATATAAAAGATTTCATTATTCATATGCATGCCCATAAAGAAGATGTAAGTTTAGCATCATACACCTTAATCTGTAAGCAAAAGCATGCAAAATAAATGTTACAAATTTGATTGTATTGTTTTCTTTTCATCAAGGGCTTTGAAAAGTAAATAACAAGTTAGCCCGGCAATAAAAGAATAAGAAATAGTAAAAAAAACAAATGCAGCAAGACAAACAAAACATGTTCACTTTGTCACACCGGGTCAGGAAGGCAGTACACTCTGGCAACGCAGGGCATGAGGAAATGATTTGAAGTTTTCTATTTTTTAAAGAAAAACATTCATTGCAAATAAAAGAGAATATATAACTTTTATTAATACTGAAAAGTTCAAAGATACAACTAAACTGAAAATAGAAATTAGCTGAATCAAAATAGAAAAGCTAACATCAAACAACTACCCAGACCCAAGAAAAATACAATAGCTTGAAACAAATACTAGGGAAAATTTCAAAACTTGAAAACAAAAACTGAAAAACTGGCTCCTGTAGAGACGGTCCCACTGGTGGCTGAATGGAATCTATTATGCAAAAATTAAGAATGAGATTAACAAACTCAGTAATTAACAGTTATCTATTAAAGCATAAATGACAAGCGAATCAGATATGTAGTATGGATAATAAGGAAAAATCACTATGTGTGTATGCAATACTGTAAGACCAACAAGAGGAGTAAATATCAATTTTGCAGCCCATATAAAAACATGTAAGTATTTTCCATCAAGTTTCTTATTATTATGTTTTCATTTATATTTATATATTTGGTTTTAACAGACACCCTGAAATCAGGAATTCCAAATAGTAACTCAATGAAACACGACAACTTCCTGTAGAGTCGTCACTCTGTGAGCCCATTGGCCCGACTAGCCAAAATCCAAAAGGGGTCTATCAACCTACACACATTTACACACAAGAATGTCAAACTGTTTCCACAAGTATAACAAGTTAAAGTTATAATATTTCATGAAGACTTGTGATATAACATACATAAAATTATACAAGTGAAAAAAAAGAAAACACCATACTACAAGATTAAATCAAAAATGCAACAATAAATTAAATTCATCATGAACAATAAAGTGGTCTATAACAAGTGCAACATCATAATTGAAATAGTAAGGACGGGGCTGACAAAACATAAATAATAGATGTGATATTCTACTAGAATTAATAAGGAATAATGCCCCTAACTAGGATGAATACGTTTATCCTCCAATAAAAAGCAGTTACTTACCTTGAGGTGGCAATGTGACACTTCTACGTATCCTACACTACTTAGAAAAAGACATATAATTAATTATGCGATAAAATTTATTTAAGTACAACCTAATAAATGCACATTATTACTATTATTATAGTTGTTAATTTATTATTGCTATTATGTATTTTTATAAGGGAGAAATTATCAACCTAATTTATATTAATTAAAAAAATATGCTTTAAACCCTACAGTTCTTAACTCTCGTTTCTCCTTTGTTTTGCCTTAAATCCCTAGTTCAGTATTAGGAGATAATTTCATTGGTTTAGAGAAACCACGACGGATGAGCAGGTGGAAGGGGGGGAAGTTGAAGGTTACCTTCCTCAATGGTTGCGGGTAGAAGCGAACATAAGAAAGAAGATGGGAGTTTTGGATCCTTGTACGTCGCGATTCTTATTGTTGCCTCCTCGCTGGCTTAAACCGCAAGTGTATCGCAAGAGTTCGGTCACAAAAATGATGGTTTTAGGCGAGATAGGGAGAGAGGGAGGAAGAAGATCAAGAGAGGGGAAGGAGGAGAGGTAGCGGGATGAGGAGATCAGTCGGGCCATACCTCCACTCTTATAGATATTGCTCGTCAAAACAAGAAGGTGATAAGAAAAGGCGGCAAGAAGAGAAAAAGGAAAGTTATGATTCCAGAGGAAAGATTGCGAGTAGAGAAAAAAAGAAAAGAAAGAAAATCATGTAGAGTATAAAAGGTAAGAAAAAATTATGTTCTTACATACTACCCTTCTTAAAAGAATTTGGCTTAGAAATTTATACCTTAGTTCTGGAACAGTTGTGTGTACTTCGCGATCATATTTTCTTCAATCTTCCAGGATGTTTCACGCTCCGACTATTTTCCAAGTTACTCTAACAAAAAGAATTGATTGATGACAAAGCTGTCGAAATTCACACTCCGAGATACGATCTGATATTTCTTCATAACTCAAGTCTCTTTGAATCACCAATGGCTCGTACTGAATAATAAGAGAATCATCATGCATCTGAAGTAGATAGATGTGAAAAACATTGTGTACTCTCGCAAGCCTTTGAGAAAGAGTCAAGTGGTATGAAACTTTACTGACTTTCTCGATCACCATGAAAGAACCAACAAATTGAGGCTAAAGCTTTCCAGTCTGGCCAAATCGCGTTGCTCCATGCATAGGTCAAACCTTCAGAAAGACGTGATCTCTGACTTTGAATTCAATTTCCCTATGCTTTGGGTCAAAATACTTCTTCTGACGATCCTGAGCCGCACGTAGTCGATCTCGGATTTGACGAACTTTCTCGGTAGCTTGATCCACTATTTGTGGTCCAAATATTCGTCCTTCACTAACCTCGAACCAACATAAGTGGGATCTACATTTTCTGCCATCAAGTGCTTCGTATGATGTCATGCCGATACAAGCCTGAAAGCTATTGTTATAAGCAAGCTCTACCAACGGAATATAGTCTTCCCAACTACCTCCAAAGTCCAAAATGCAAGCTCTCAGGAGGTCTCTAAGGTCTGAATGGTACGCTCTAATTTTCCATCTGTCTAGGAATCAAAAACAACACTGAAGTCTATTCTCGTGCCCATTGCTTCTTGCACTTGTTTCCATAGCCTTGAAGTAAATCTTCCATCTCGATCTAATACAATAATAGTTGGAATTCAATGCAATTGAACGATGTTGTCTATGTAGATCTTGGCTAATTTATCCACTGGATAAGTCTGCTTGATTGGTAGGAAATGGGCTGACTTAGTTATCGATCACAACCCAAATAGTGTCATGTCCTTATTTCGATGTTGGCAAGTCAACCACAAAATCCTCGAAAATCTCCTCAAATTTTGCACTTCGAAATGGGAAGGGGCTGCAAATGAACACCAGGTCTCTGATATTCCACCTTAACCATCTGACAAGCCAAACACTTAGCTACAAACTCAACTATAATGTTTTTCATACCCAGCCACCAATATAACTTTTTAAAATCCTGATACATCTTAGTACTTCCCAGATGAGCACAATATGGGGTAGAATATGCCTCACGGAGTATCTCCTGTTGAAGTTCATCCTAATCTGGAACATGCATTCGATCCTGAAATCTCAAAGTGTCATCTCGCTCGATAATATACTCGGGCTTCGATGCATTCTTTATTTGTTCTCTAAGATGTGGTGAGTCTGCATCCATCATCTGGGCGGCACAAATAGGGTTCACAAGTGTAGGTTGAACGGATAGTTGATAAATGCTAGAAGTAGCTCCTATCGGAACTATTTCGAGTTGAAGTCGCTCCATCCCCTATGCTAACTCCTGCTCCTGAGTGACCATCCAAGCTGCATACATAGAAAACTTTCTGCTTAAATCATTTGCGACCACGCTCGCCTTACCAAGGTGATATTGAATCTCCAAGTCATAGTCCATCAATTTGAGTCATCTTCTATGTCTCAAGTTCAACTCCTTTTGTGTGAAAATATGCTTCAAGCACGTATCATCACTGAAGACTTCACAACGAACTCCATAAAGATAGTTCCTCCAAATATTTAGTGCAAAGATAACTACAACTAGCTCCAAGTAGTGGGTAGGATAATTCCTTTCATGCAACTCGAGTTGTCTTGAGGCATAAGCTACAACCTTGCCATGATACATTAGAACACTCCGCAATCCTTAATGTGAAGTATCGTTGTGGATATGAAATCCATCTATACCAGAGGGAATGTTGAGAATTGAGGTTGTCACCAACTAATTCTTGAGTTTCTAGAAACCATGCTCACAGGCATCGGACCATTTGAACTTAACAGTCTTCTAGTCCAACATTCAGAAATGTGCAGCAATGCGAGAGAAACCTTCAAGAAATCTACGATTGTATCTAGTTAATACAAGGAAACTACGAATCTCGATAATAGCACTCGGCCTCAACCAATCCATTATTGTCTTAATCTTAGTAGAATCCACAGAAATACCAACTCTACTAACAATGAGCCCCAAAAATATCACTTCTTGAAGCTAGTTCACACTTAGAGAATTTAGCATAAAGTTTATTCTCTCGAAGAGTATTTAGTGCTACTCTGAGATGTTGGCATGCTCCTCTTCATTCTTGGAGTAGAACAAAATATCATCAATGAAAACAATAACAAATTGATTCAAATACAGTTTAAAAACTTTGCTTATCAAATTCAGAAAGGCAGCAGGGGGCCAAATGGTATAACAAGAAATTCATAGTGCCCATAACGAAATCGAAAAGCAGTCTTTGAGACATTTTCATCCTTGGTCTTCAACTGATGGTAGCTTGACAGGAGGTCGATCTTGGAGAACGCAGAAAACTGGTAGTTGATTGAACAAGCCATCTATACGAGGTAGTGGGAACTAGTTATTTACAGTCACCTTATTCAATTCTCTGTAGTCGATGCACAACCTTATGCTTCTATCTTTCTTTCTTCACGAACAAAACTGGTGTTCCCCAAGGTGAGACAATGGGTCGGATGAATCCTTTATCAAGCAATTTGCAATCGGATTTTGAGCTCTTGGAGTTCTACAGCGGTCATTCGATATGGTGCTTTAGAAATTAGAGTGATCCCCAGAAGTAGGTTTATGGTAAACTCGATTTCACGATCCAGTGAAAATCCAAACAAATCTTCAGGAAATACATCAGCAATTTCTTGAATCACTGGGACGCTATCTAAGGTAAACATTGGATTTCTCGGAATTTATCACATGAGCTAGATAGCCAGCACACCCATGGGATATCAACTTACAAGCCTTAATTGTCAAAATTAGACAAGAAATAGCTCCTTTACTACCCTTGAAGCAAAAAGGAACCGAGCCAGTTATGCAAAAATTCACCCGTCTCTTACAACAATCAATAATTGCACGATATGTGAATAGTCTGTCCATACACAAGATTACATCAAATTCAGCTAGTGAGAATACTATGAGAGTAGAAGGCGTATGCATTTCATTAATGATAATATCACAATCACGAACACACCAAGTAACAATCAAAAGCGAGTTAGATGGTTGAGTAATTGATAGATGTGACTGTAATGGGGAAATTAATGCACTAGATGCAATTTATTTGATATGAACGAATGAGTGGCCTCAGAGTCAAATAATACCTTTGTTGATTGTTTTAAAATAAGGATGGCACCTATCACCACATCAAGAGCTTCACGGGACTATTCCAGTGTCATAACGAATGCACGTGGTGGAATTGTCTGTCTAAGCTGCTCCGGAGCTTGAGCTCGCTGAGGCAGGCACCATTGAGGGTGGTTGATACATCATAGGTGGTTGCTGAGGTTGTTGGTATTGCTGGTACTGTGGTGCTAAAAGACGTTTTGGATACGGTTGAGACGTCATTCATTTATTGTTATTGTTGTTGAGGCTGAAAATAGTTCTGCTTTGCTTGACCTTTTCCTTGATACTTCTGAAATTGTCCTCCATTTGACTTGTGCCACTTGCTTTTGTGATGAGACTTCAAATTATTTTCTTGGGTGCTCGTCGCTTGCAGCTGACCATGAATTTTAAAGGGACAATCCTTAATTTTATGTTGGGTACTATAGCAATTGAAGCATTTGTCGACAAACAAATTACAAGTCCCAGAATGTCATTTCCCACAATAAACGCATCTAGGATTTGTTTTTGACTTCTGTGTCTGGTGATTTTGATGTTGCTTCTTTTGGGAACTCTTGTTAACTTATATATCTGAATTCTTCCACTTCTCGGCATGCTTTTCCTCGCAAGCATTGATCTCCATCTCCACATGAATAGCTAGATCCATCAGTTCTCTGTAAGTCATGCATTCAACCGCTTATAGGCACCTCTGAATGTCCTCTCAAACCAACAAGTAGGTGATAGATTTTTTTATCTTCATGATGATTGATTGTTGGAATGAAACAGACGATCCTGGCAAATTGCATCCACAACGGTCTTTATCCCTCGCTCCAGCTTCCTCAAGTCATTCATGAGCTTGGTCCGGTCCACCAAAGGGAAATATTGTTCCAGAAATAATCTTTCAAAATCCGCCCAGGATACTACTGCATTTGGTCCAAAAATCTTGCGACGATGACTTCCCACCAATCATCAGCTCCTTCGTGCAACTGGAAAGTCGCAATGTCCGCCTTGAGGTCTTCCAGACACTTTATTCCTCCGAGTCTCTCTTCGATATCATGTAGTCATGCCTCGATTGGGTCCAACGTGCCATTGAAGGTAGGAGGATGTGTCTTCAGAAATTGATCCATCACTTGATCTATAGTACTCGCATTGGCCTTCGCCATTGATTCATTGGGTTGTGTCTCCATGGCGGACACTAGTGGAACTGATTGAGTGCCTTGTACCGCTAGTTGCACAGCTTGCTGGAGAGCTTGGACCGCTTGTGCAATTTGGGCCGCAAAGTTTGCTTGTAATGCTTGGGTAACATTCTGTGTTACCACCTCCACGGTAGTCGCCAAGTTGAGATTTTGTGTTTCAGTATTCTCGGTGGTTTGAATAGGACCAGCACAATGGTGATTAGGGGAGTGAAGACCCCTAGGAACAGACACCTCATTTATAGTAGTTCTCTAGACTTCTCTTCCACAAGCAGCTGCAGCACTTCTTCTTTTCGTAGCCATTCTAAACAATTGACAGATACGCAAAATTAAAATTTATGGAATCGCTAACTTAACAAGTATAACCTATTCCCTACCAAATTCTAAGAATTCAAGGGATATGAGATTCAAAGTCAAATAAAATTAAACAAAAAACACAAACTCTGATACCACTCTGCCACACCCCAACTCCGGAAGACGGTACACCCCAGTAAGACAGGGCCTGAAAAAATGATTTGAACATGTTTTGTATTTTTTAAAAAAAAGCTTGCATTACAAATAAAAGAGAAGATATAACTTTTATTAATTCTTAAAAGTTCAAAAATACAACTCAATTGAAAATAGAAACTAGTTGAATCAAAATAGAAAAGCTAATATAGAACAACTACTAAGACCCAACATAAATACAATAGCTAGAAACAATTACTGGAAAATACCAAAACTGGAAAACAAAAACCGATAAGTTGGCTCCTGTGGAGACAGTCCTACTCGCGGCTGAATGAAACCTGTTATGCAAAAATTAAGAATGATTTTGACAAACTCGGTATATAACAGCTATCTATTAAAGCATAAACAACAAGTGAATGAGACATGCAATAAGAACAACAAGGAAAAATCATTATGTGCGTATGTAATACTGAAGACTAATAAGAATGGTACATATCAATTATGCATCCTATATGAAAACATGCAAGCATTTTTCACCAAATTTCTTATTCTTATGTTTTTATTTATATTTATATAGTCAGTTTAAATAAACACCATGAAACCAGGAAGGTCAAATACCAACCAAAGAAAACCTGACGATTTCCTGTAGAGTCGTCACTCTATGGGCTCGACCCAACTAACTAAAATTCAAAAGGGTTCTACCGACTGACACAAGATCATATAAGCATGTCAAATTGTTTCCATATATATAACATGTTAAAATTATAATATTTAATGCAGGCTTGTGATATAACATATGCAAAATCATACAAGTGCATAAAAAGAAAACATCATGCTACAGGATTAAATCCAATATGCAACAATGGCCTATAATAAGTGCAACATCATAATTGAAGTAACAAGGGCGGGACTGACAAAGCATAAATAATAGATGTGATATATATATCTACAATTAACATGGAATAACACCCCTAACTAGGAATGGTGCGTTTATCCTCTAATAAACAGCAGTTACCTCGAGGTGGCAACTTAACACTCCTATACGTTCGACGGTTCGATTGGTATTTTACACCAAGTAGAAAAGAACATATAATTAATTATGCGATTAAATTTATTTTAAGTACAACCTAATCAATGCGCATTATTACTATTATTATAGTTGTTAATTTATTATTGTTATTATATATTTTTAAAAGGAAGAAATTATGAATCTAATTATTAATAAACAGTAGTTACCTCTAATAAACATGGAATAACACTTCTAACTTGGAATGGTACATTTATCCTCTAATAAAAAACAGTTACCTCTAGGTGGCAACTTGACACTTCTATAAGTTCGACGGTTCGATTGGTATCTTACACCAAGTAAAAAAGAACATATAATTAATTATGCGATTAAATTTATTTCAAGTATAACCTAATCAATGTGCATTATTACTATTATTATAGTTGTTAATTTATTATTGTTATTATATATTTTTAAAAGGAAGAAATTATGAACCTTATTAATATTAATTTAAAAAATGTGATTTAAACCCGACAGTTTTCAAATCTGTTTCTACTCTGTTTTGCCTTAAATCCTAGAAAAAGCATTGGGAGATAGATTCACGGGAATAGAGAAGCCGCGGCGCGTGAGCAGATGGGAAGAAGGGGAGAAAGTTGAAGGTCACCTTCCTCACTGTTTGCAGGTAAGAGTGAACAGAAGAAAAAGAAATATGGGAGTTTCGAGTCCTTGGACGTCATGATTCCTATCATTGCCTCCCACGAGAGTTCGGTCACAAAAATGATAGTTTCGGGCGAGACAGGAAGAGAGACAGGAAGAAGATCGAGAGAGGGGAAGGAGGAGAGGTAGCGGGATGAGGAGATCGGTCCGGTCTTACCTCTGCTCTTATAGAGCAACGTTGCTCGTCAAAACGAGATGGCAGTAAGAAGAGGCGGCAGGAAGAGAAAAAGGAATATTGCAATTCGGGAGGAAAGATCGCAAGGAGAGATAAAAAGGAAAGAAAGAAAAATCATGTAGAGGAATAAATGGTAAGAAAAAAATCGGTTCTTATACACTTGCATTTGATTACTTTCAAAACATTTTGAAACAAAACAACATGCCCCAAAAATAGGCATCAAGCAACATAAGAGATTTCCAAGCAACTAAAAAAGTTTATCACTTAAGAGTTTGGACAACGTGGCCATAGAGTAATGCTAGATTTGCATTGAGACCTAATGCTTAAGGCTACAGAAATTTGGAAAATGTTCATCCCGACAATTTCCAACATATTTATATTCCAGGACATCTCAATAAAACATCGCAAATCAATTTAAAGCCCATAAAAGTTTACAAAAAGTAGGATGATTGAGCTACCAGCCAAATGTTCAATGATGACACAAAAAAATTTAGTCTTCTTGGTTATTAAAATCAAGGGATAATTACATGCATGGAACTTGTAACATTTCTATTTACTCAAGTAGCACCCAGTTCATTTTTTGAACTATCAAGCCGGTGCATTTACTCCTGAGAAGGTCAAACTATTGGGAATTTGATAAAAATGAATAATATAACAGAAATTTTTTTTTAAAATTATTGACAGAAACCCTAAAACAGATCAAGTTAGTTTTAGTTCGAAACAGCAGCAAGTTATGTCCAAATAGCTCAAGCTCTGCATTCAACGTTCTTTGAGCAATTTTTTAACATCCAGTCAAAGAGAGCTCTCCCCAATCACTAATAGACAACATAAACGTTTTGACCAAAAGGGAAAAAAAACATGTACCACCTATTTCACAAAATAGATAAACGATGGACACAAAAGACAAGGAACAGTTATAAAAAATCATCTCACCCGTGTAGATCGGCGCATGGACACTCCGACCTGCAAGAAAGAGTAAAGGAGCGAGGATAGAGAGGAAGAGGAGAAGCACCACTGGCAGTCGGCATGTTCCGGCGCTGGATCTGCCCCTTTGAAGCACGCCTCCAGAAGCGGTGTGAGAGAGCCGTTTCGAAGGAGGCATTACAGCTTAATCCGAGCTGATCTCAAAGAATGGGGAAAGAAACAACACAGGATAGAGTAAGAAGCTAGGTGAACAATCAGAATGGCGAACGGTGAAGCTTCCCGAGATCACCTCCACGGATTTCAGAGACGACGAGCGCGTTATGAGCGATCGAGGAGGAAAATCAGGGGAATAGAGAAATTTTCAGGTGCTCCAGGGCTCAGCTCAACTTGACGAATACTCTCCTTCACGAGTAACACGTTTACATGTATAGGTGTAAACGACTCGTTTACAATCAAAAAAGTGTTTATTTGGTTCTGCTCATTCCTTAGCGGAGCCGTTCATAAATAAAGAGTCATCATATAATTATAAAATGTTAAGAATTGAAGTAAGATTTAAAATAACGTTTGAATCTAATTTAATAATTTTTATTCTATTTTCTTAATTAATACTTTTAATTGATAATAAATCTTTATAGTCTTGTAGTCAATTAAATTTTTAAAAAATACAACTCATATATATATATATATATATATATATATATATATATATAATTGATAGTAGTATTTCGAGCCAAAACGAGTCGAACACGAACGAACAAATATTTGTTCGAGAACAACGAGCCATTTTGACAGCCCTATTTACATGAATATAATTTTGTTTTAACTGTGCAGAGAAAATATTAAACTTATCCGGACGACAGTTCCGACCAACCACCACATCATTATAGATGAGATGAGGTGTATGCTAAACTGTCGTATGATCATTGGACATCCACAGGTGCGAACGACTAACACAATATTTTCTGGTGAGTGTCACATAGTTTTAACTTTTATGATTAACGTCTAATTAGCATATTTTAATATAATGATTGGGATCTTCAATGTTTATTGTGTAGATATGATTTCATTGTACCTTGTATGTCTGTGTGTGAGTTTATATTTTAAATTGTTTTAACCTAAGTATCGTTCACTTTAGTAAGTATTAGGTGTCTATATATAGGGGTGTCAAAATTGACTTACTAACTCGACCCGAACCCATCTCAAAAAATTTAGATTCGGGTTGACCCGAATAATTTTCGGGTCTGGTTTGAATTAAATACGCTGACCCGTTTAATTTTTCAAGCCAGGTGAGGATTGACCAGTCGACCCAAGAATGGTACGATAACCCTAAATTGATTTTAAATCGACATGTCAATCTGGAATTAACCCAAATTTAACCAAAATAGTTGTTATTGCTTATGTTAAATGAGGTTAGATGAGTCGGGTTTGAGTTGGAGGGTTGAAGGCTGGTTGGGTTGGAGTTTGGTCAATTTGGAGTCGAACCCGAACTCGACTTGCTAACCCGAATTGATACGCCTATCTATGTAGATAATTTTTGTTTGGGTATTTACCATATAAAAACATTTAATATTATATACTTATCACCCAAACATAAAAATTTACATTTCAACCACTTAAAAAATCCCCCTTATTCAAAATGGCCACCATCTGTTATCTTTCACCTCTATCTCCCACCCGCTTACTCACCTTCTTCTACTCATGTCTCATTTCCCATGATCGTCATCCCTATTTCTGAACATGATTTCATGCATTCTTGTCACCGCTTAATTGGCCTCGATGGGACTCTTCTTAAAATTGGTTTCGATGGAGGTCGCACCCTCTTCCCTCTAGCCTTCAGATGACGAAAGCGATGATATCAAGATCTTGTTCTTGTCCAAGCTTCATTCTCTATTAGAGAACAACATAGAGAGCATGTCAAGACTCACAATCTTATCAAACAGGCAAAGGGCATCATCGAAGGAGTAGATTTCAACTTTCCAATAGCTGTCATGATTTATACATGCATCATATGACCGAAAGCTTCCGAAAAAATTCCCCCATCATCCAAATCTCATAAGTCTCCTGTGGGAAGCCGCTCATGTCCTCACTATGATCAATTTCAAAGCTCAAATTCTCGAAATCAAAGAAATCTATCAAAAAGTCGCTTGCTGAATGAGACAAATCCCTGGAAGGTTGGGGGCAATCTCTTTGACGGAATTTGCTACCGGCATCTCACCATAATCATAGCAAAATCATTCAGCAGCTCCTGAAAGTGAGACGAGAGATGAAGATGGTGTGATGACATTAATACGAACGATGAGATGGGAGATAGAGGCCATTGGGGTAATGAATAAAGGTTGTTCTGAAAAACGGGGTTGTTTAGGGTGGGTAAAATGTAATTTTTTTAATTTTGGGTGGTTATATGTAATATTAAATATATTAGATGATGGGTAAGTAAAAAACCCATTTTTATTTTAGTGAGCACTACATGCTCTAATCAAGAAAGAAATTAGGGATTTGAGTGTTTCTTCCTCATGTTTGTTGCATTTATCTCAAGCAGTTGTAGGCTTTCTTCCCTTCAATTATAGTTCTCATTGTATATTCCAAAGAAAACTCTTCCTCCATATTATGCTTTTTTTAGTTAAGGATAATGACAGTTTAGGGTATGAAAGAGTGCTTCGCCAAATAGAAGACTTATTATAATAACATATTTAGGTGTTTACTAGATCAATTTGTATTATATGCTCCATTATTTAGCTTTGGTTATTAGCTAGGATTTATCTTATGTTTAACAATCAAAACACATTAAGATTTTTTTTTAGAAGATTTTTATGGATATTCATCAATCCTTTTATGGATTATTATGTAAAAAATTGGTCCAAGAGTTTTTTATATAATTTGTTGTTATATTTTTTAAATATAGTTAATACGTAATTACATAATAATAGCATAAATTAAAAAAAATAAGTTTTTAGAGGGTTTATATTATCTCTTATATAGTTTTGTACTTATATTTGATGATAAGATAGCTCGTCANATATAATTTGTTGTTATATTTTCTAAATATAGTTAATATGTAATTACATAATAATAGCATAAATTAAAAAAAATAAGCTTTTAGAGGGATTATATTATCTCTTATATAGTTTTGTACTTATATTTGATGATAAGATAGCTCGTCATATTATTAATGACAATAACATCCCGCACCCATACTTATTGCATATTTTGTCCACAGTTGTGCAATTGTATTTTATTAAGGGCTAATCCATAATATTAGTAATACATATTTATATACAGAACCCGGTATGGATGTTGCACACAATTATATACTCATATGTTACCATAGATTGTTCATGATATTGTCGGTGCACAATTATGTAAGTGTTATGCACAACAATGTACTTGTATCTTTAAAGAAAGAAAATCAAACATATTTCATGTGCATAGTTATGTGCATCATCCAACATTGGTGATGTATATAACCATGCATTTATAGTTAAGTTAAATATATTTCATCTTATAACACCGCACATGAATGCACATTTGTACTTATATTTTCTNGCATTCAATTTCAAAGATGTACACACTTATATAATTATGATTTTGAGTGATATTCATCTTTTTAATAGTGCATAACTTAGCTACGTGCTTATATTTTAATAAAATTTAATCTATCATATTATAATATGCAATTTAATACATATGTTGACCTCATTTTTACTTAAGGTCTATCATGTTATTTTTCTAGAATCTAGGATCTAGTCTTAGGGATCTTTAGTGGCTCTGCTAGAAGACTAGTGGTGGAGCCAATACCAAGCTAAGATTTCAAAACAACCCTTCACTTCNTATTTAATCTATCATATTATAATATGCAATTTAATACATATGTTGACCTCATTTTTACTTAAGGTCTATCATGTTATTTTTCTAGACTCTATGATCTAGTCTTAGGGTTTTTTAGTGGCTCTGCTAGAAGACTAGTGGTGGAGCCAATACCAAGCTAAGATTTCAAAACAACCCTTCACTTCTTATAGATTCATATATTTGGTTTCAAATTCTTAGCCTTTGATTGAGATAATTAAAGTCAAGCTATTGAAGCTTAAGTTGAGTTTCTATAGACCTTGAAATGTCCTAGGCTACGCTTTGACCTTAGAGACTTTGGTCTTTTATTTGGTCTATTCCATTGGACACTTTGCACTTTGATGGGTGTCGTCGGATTGGATCGCGCCCTAGCCTCGTCGTCATTGTTGTCATTAGCATTATTGTCGTCATTGTTGTGGAGTCACCAGTTTTTTTACCAACGTATAGCCTCTTTCTCTGAATAACTCTCTCAATTATCGTGTGGGAAATCTAAAGGGAGAATAGATCGGAGGGCTAAGGCATACAATGATGGTGACAAACAAAAGAAACACATGAGAAAGCTTTCGTGGGGTGGACCTCGCATAGATAGCTCCAAAGTGTATGTCCAAGGTGAGATCGACCTAATTCAATTTGGAGGCACACTTGCAAAGAAAATCTGATGAAAGTAAACCCACGACCATAGAATCAGGTTATTGTACCTATTTTGGGATCCGCTTCTTNACATAGATAGCTCCAAAGTGTATGTCCAAGGTGAGATCGACCTAATTCAGTTTGGAGGCACACTTGCGAAGAAAATCTGATGAAAGTAAACCCACGACCATAGAATCAGGTTATTGTACCTATTTTGGGATCCGCTTCTTCCAATAAAAGCAAGCACCTATAGTTAATTACATCTTAAACAACCGAGGATGCTTAAGAAAACTCCCGATTAAGATTGTAACTCATCCTCAAAAGTTTGAATGATGTTGTTTTCTAGGANTATAAAAGCAAGCCCCTATAGTTAATTACATCTTAAACAACTGGGGATGCTTAAGAAAACTCCCGATTAAGATTGTAACTCATCCTCAAAAGTTTGAATGATGTTGTTTTCTAGGANATCATATTATTAATAACAATAACATCCTGCACCCATACTTAATGCATATTTTGTCCATAGTTGTGCAGTTGTATTTTATTAAGGGCTAGTCCATAATATAAGTAATACATATTTATATACAGAACCCAGTATGAATTTTGCACACAAATATATACGCATATGTTACCATAGATAGTCCATGATATTGTCCGTGCACAATTATGTAAGTGTTATGCACAACAATGTACTTGTATCTTTAAAGAAAGAAAATCAAACATATTTCAAGTTCATAGTTATGTGCATTATCCAACAACATTGGTGATGTATATAACCATGTATTTATAGTTAAGTTAAATATATTTCATCTTATAACACCGCACATGAATGCACATTTGTACTTATATTTTCTATGAAACATTTCGTCATATTGACTACACGAATTTGTGTGCAACATCAACATTTGATTTCAAAGATGTACACACTTATATAATTATGATTTTGAGTGATATTCATCTTTTTAATAGTACATAACTTAGCTAGGTGCTTATATTTTAATAAGATTTAATCTATCATATTATAATATGCAATTTAATACATATGTTGACCTCATTTTTTTACTTGAGGTCTTTCATGTTATTTTTCTAGAATATAGGATCTAGTCTTAGGGTTCTTTAGTGGCTCACCTAGAAGACTAGTGGTGGAGCCAATACCAAGCTAAGATTTCAAAACAGCCCTTCACTCCTTATAGTTTCATATACTTGGTTTCAAATTCTTAACCTTTGATTGAGATAATTAAAGTCAAGCTATTGAAGCTTAAGTTGAGTTTTTATAGACCTTGAAACGTCCTAGGCCACCCTTTGACCTTAGAGACTTAGGTCTTTCATTTGGTCTCTTCCATTGGACACTTTGCACTTTGATGGGCGTCGTCGGATTGGGTCGTGCCCTAGCCTCGTTGTCATTGTTGTCATTATCATCGTTGTCGTCATTGTCATGGACTCACTAGTTTTTCTTACCAACGTATAGCCTCTTTCTCCGAATAACTCCCTCAATGATCGTGTGGGCAATCTAAAGAGAGAAGAGATCAGAGAGCTAAGGCATACAATGACGATGACAAACAAAAGAAACACATGAGAAAGCTTTCGTGAGGTGGACCTCGCATAGATAGCTCCAAAGTGTATGTCCAAGGTGAGATCGACCTAATTCAGTTTGGAGACACACTTGTGAAGAAAACCTGATAAAAGTAAACCCACGACAAGAGATTCAGGTTATTGTACCTATTTTGGGATCCGCTTCCTCCTATAAAAGCAAGTCTCTATAGTTAATTACATCTTAAGCAACCGGGGATGCTTAAGAAAACTCCTGATTAGACTGTAACTCGTCCTCAAAAGTTTGAATGATGTTGTTTTCTAGGAAGGAGTTTCAAAGTCCTATCATAAGGGTAGCAGATGCTTGAAGGCTCAAAAAACTTATGTCAAGATCCCAAACTATCCTATGTTCTTATATTGTTGTCATTGGTTTAGTTGAAGTTCATCCTCTGCTTTGAGTTTTGATTTTCTATCCCTGTAACATAGAGTTAGCACACCCTAATAATATGCCAAGTAAATTTAAGGCGATGTCTGCCTTTTTTCTTAAACAACCCTGCAAAATATATTTAGCATAAAATATGTTTTTCTTCGATGATTTAGTTGTTTGTTTATTTATTTATTTTTATTTTAGACAACCCAGTTAAGATGTCAATTGCTTTCAATCACCCCAGGGTTGTTAGGTTCCCTTATCTACTTAGACTAAGAGGAAGTCAAACCTACTATGAACAGAAGATTCATGTCAGTAACCATGCGTTGCATCGTCTAAGAGATCTTCGTAGACCCAGGTAGCAAGGTTAAAATTTTGTTCGGTGGTCTTTGTTCATTAGAATTTCATTTAAGTTTTAATGGCTTTTTTAGATTTTATGGGTTGAAAATTTCATATTGCTTAAGACTTATTAGTTAATTAAGTTTTTTTTTTT
>JXCR01147243.1:90267-120010 GCA_002079205.1 Phalaenopsis hybrid cultivar
TGTCCCTGCAACATAGAGTTAGCACACCCTAATAATACGCAAAGTAAATTTAAGGTGATGTCTTCCTTTTGTCTTAAACAACCCTGCAAAATAGAGTTAGCACAAAATATGTTTTTCTTCGATGATTTAGTTGTTTGTTTATTTATTTTATTTTAGACAACTCAGTTAAGATGTCAATTGCTTTCAATCACCCCAGGGTTGTTAGGTTCTCTGATCTACTTAGGCTGAGAGGAAGTCAGACCTACTCTGAACAAAAGATTCTTGTCAGTAACCATGTGTTGCNCACAAACCTCCTCATTGCTTCAATTTGGACTACGGATGGGTCTAGTAGGACTTAGTCCAAATGGTGTCACAGTTTGGTGTTAGAATGGGCTAGAGATCGTAAGAAGGCTCAATTTTGATTGGTAAGGATGTCTTAAGGTATGGTGAAGTTTTTGGGAAGTTGGTTTTGAGTTTTGAGAGTATAGTTGTTGAGGCCAAAAATGGTCCTGGGTATGAGTGGTGAAATCAGGGTTTGATAGTGGAGGAGATATCTTTAGGATGGTGGGGATGTTCTTCTTTGATCAAGGGATGCACTTTTGTTATTGGGGCAAGAGGTTTAATGGCTGAATAGAGAGCTTTTTTANGTCACAAACCTCCTCATTGCTTCAATTTAGACTACGGATGGGTCTAAGTAGGACTTAGTTCAAATGGTGTCACAGTTTGGTGTTAGAATGGGCTAGAGATCGTAAGAAGGCTCAATTTTGATTGGTAAGGATGTCTTAAGGTATGGTGAAGTTTTTGGGAAGTTGGTTTTGAGTTTTGAGAGTATAGTTGTTGAGTCCAAAAATGGTCCTGGGTATGAGTGGTGAAATCAGGGTTTGATAGTGGAGGAGATGGCTTTAGGATGGTGGGGATGCTCTTCTTTGATCAAGGGATGCACTTTTGTTATTGGGGCAAGAGGTTTAATGGCTGAATAGAGAGCTTTTTTATTTATGAAGGCTCTCTGGTATGGGTTATTTATATTCATAGGAGCTTATGGGGTGAGCTTGGTCAGCGCGGGGAAGCTCAGGAAGCTCCTGAGAGAATTCACAGAGGAATATCAGATATTTTGTGCAATGGGGAGGAGCTTTGTCAATTTTCCTTGATTTGACCATGGTGGCACCAATGATGGAGAGGGTGGCATGGAGAAATGCTTAAGCTAATTGGGGAGACCTTTTGGTGGGTGGCTATGACTAGGCTTGGTTCCCTGAGGTTTGAATTTGACTTGGGTGCCATGTGTCCATTTCTATGATAAGTGGTACATGCCTTGTACTTTAGTGCTTGAATTTGGTTTAGTTTGGCTTTTGTGTCATCCACATGTCCTAGCGCCTCATGGATGAGTCATGGATAACCCATGAAGGATGATCCATAGGCTTGGGTTTTGGGTTTTGGGTTTTGGAATTTTAGTCTAACCTAATAGGCTTGGGCTTAATCCAAAAGTTCAAGTCATAATNATAGGCTTGGTTCCCTGAGGTTTGAATTTGACTTGGGTGTCATGTGTCCATTTCTATGATAAGTGGTACATGCCTTGTACTTTAGTGCTTGAATTTGGTTTAGTTTGGCTTTTGTGTCATCCACATGTCCTAGCGCCTCATGGATGAGTCATGGATAACCCATGAAGGATGATCCATAGGCTTGGGTTTTGGGTTTTGGGTTTTGGAATTTTAGTCTAACCTAATAGGCTTGGGCTTAATCCAAAAGTTCAAGTCATAATAGCATCTCATAATTTACTTAATTAAATAATTAAGTTAATTACAGGGGTTGCCCTTTCGACGCCGACCTTGTCCCCCAAGTGGTTTGATGTCTTAACCACTTTGGGTGGAGCCTAATTGTATGACAATGGGTTCAATTGGTCAAAATTTGATTAAAATTATGCTAGACCCAATTTGATTTGATCGTCGATAGTTGAATCAAGTTTTAGGCTCAAAGGGGGTGTTGGAATTTCAAGTTAATTTTTTAGGGTTACTTAGGGATTGGGAAGGCCTTAGGTGAGGATAGGGATCAATTTAGGTAGTGCAGTCGCCATTTGGAATTTTTCATGCCCCTGGAAGGAAAATCCCGTCATTTTCTTTGAAAATAATTTAATTTAATAAATATATAATTTTGATTTGAAAAGATAGCATTTTAATTCTAAGAAAAAGAATGAAACCAGATAGATCTCATATTCTAAATTGCTTAATAATCGGGCATACCACCATAAGTAATACGCTATCCCGAAAGATAGACATACTTCTTGACAGTGGGCTCGATCATATAAACTAAATGATTTATGATATCTGTTTGATCTATAAACCTTTTGTGTGGATGACATGTTCCCCTACCTGATATTGAAGATTATATGGGGTTTATATTGCTTAGGTTCTTTAGTTCCCTATAGAGGCAAGTTTCTATAGTTAATTACATCTTAAATGACCAATGTCATCTCAAAATACTCTCGATAATGATCATAGCTATTGTCTTCAAGAATTTTAAGGATCTAGTTTTTAAGGTTGGACATGGGAAAGGCAAGCAATGGTTCAAATGTGAGCAGTTATTATCGGAGTCCAAAGGAACGAGAAGTAGAAGAAGCCACATACCTCGAAGTGAACCTCGATGACTTCCCAAACTATCATATTGTTGAGCTTTATGTTTCGGGAACAAAATTTTCTAATGTTTACTCCAGTCATTTCATTATTTAGGGATTACATTTGCACGATATCTGATCATGCAAATAGCATGGAGGATATGAGGATTTAGGTAGTATCAGACGATGAAGTCGAGGTCCTAAAATCATTAGGGCTTATATTTCACAACATGACTGTGCAAAGGCTTAAAGAAAATTTGCAAAGTTATGCCACACTAGGTGGTCTACCTTGAAGTCTTATGGATTTGTTGTTGTTTAAACTAAGGAAATTTAAGCTGTTAAAGATCTTGTTTGTTCTCTTGAAGATGTTCTTCTCTTGCATCCTTGTCGTGCTGCCCATAAGGATTGCTCCAAGCTCCTATTGTAGTAGCTTCAGGGTTCATGATTTTAGGTCTTGTGTTTTGATTTTTTTTATTATTATTGAATCAATTAACCTTATTAAAAGGTGTGTGTTCATGTGTTATAGTGATCTATTCTAGATAAACTGAATATTATTTTCTATCATAAAGGTCTGGCAAAATAGAATGTACATGAGTAAAGCGTGTTGTAGAACATAATAAAAAAAGAAATAAATTAAAACATTGCGTACTTGGGCCTCTACTACTGTTGCAAAAAGGGTCAGTACAATAATCATAATATAATAAAGTGCAGGAAATTTAAGCAAGTTTAGCAAATTTAAGCAAATCATAAGAAAATCTGGCACAAGAAAACTCAAATAAATCATAAGAAGAACACAAATCAAGCAAAACAAAAAACATTATCACATATGAAAGACTAGGCTAAATGTAAGACTTTAGTAACGGTGGGGGCTCAGAATTCGACTCTGTGCTTTTTAATTCTAACCCTAGATAAGAGCTACAAACCAAGTAATCTAAGGAGGTGATTCTTAGTCTTAATCAAGCTGATTAACAAATGGATCTTTAAAAGATCTCAAAAAGTTGTTTAAATTTTTCATGCATGTAGAATTTACTTAGAAAACAAAATTATTGTTGTCACAAGAAAAGATACATTTTGTTATATCATAAAAGTCTATTTTGGAAATTTAAGTAGTTCACAAGTTAATTCCCTTGATTAGACTAAAACTACCATCAACCTAAGAGAGCTTGGAGCGAAATTCTTACCAAGAGTTGGGGAATAGTACTATCGGTCTTATCCTCTCTCCCGAAGCATCCTTGAGGCATGATATACTATTTTAATATCCCACTTTTAACACACATAAGCATTATCGTCATTGCCCTCGCCACCTAGACCTCCGACTTACACAAGTTCAATGATCTGTATGTGGCATTAACAAATATCCCCAGTTGCTCAAAAGGATTTGGATAACTTTATCTAAAACCCACGATTTGTTCCTACACCTTTATCTAAGTGAGTCAAACACATCTTTAAGCATGGAATGTAAACTTTCTTCATAGAAGTCTAAACCGAGCACAAAATTAGGGATTTTGAATTATACCTTTGCTCAAGAGTCAAAGCCTCGATTGAGCTTGTTTTTTTAGCTTTTCCATGGTCCCACGAACCTTCTCAAAGTGTCACCTTGCTCTGTGATGAAGCCTATGTATGGTCTTGATCAGAGGGTGCTCAAGTTTGGTCTTGGTCTATGCTAGAGTGCTCGGGAAAGGTTGCTTTTTTGTGGGGGAAGTCTCCTTAAGCTCTGGTGAAGCTTAAGAGCGGATCAATTTGAAGTTTTGATGGAATTTGTGGTATGGACGTGAAATGCTCTAGGTTTTTAGCTTAAAATTAGAGCTAGACGGTGGATATGAAGGGATAAAAATGATTGGAATGAGCTTAGAAGGGTGCAATTGAAGTTTAGAGCGATATTGGTGGAGTTTTCGTAGGGTTTGTGCATCATACTCTTTTCACTGAGAGGTGGTATCCTATTTATAGAGGAGAAAGGGGGTTTTAATTGGGCAAGTTGAGGTGTTTAAAATGTTAGTTATGTGGAGTACTGACTGGGACATAAATCCAATTGGAAAGATCCACATTGAATATGTTTAATTTTGGGTTTGAGTCTTGGTGGCTCCCCTTGAGCTTGGATTTTCCTGTAGCTAAGGTGGTCGACCAACCAGGGAGAGGTCATCATCTAATTGAGAAAAGTTAGAGGTGGAGGAATGTGAAGCCAATTAGGTCTTGCCATGTGTAAAAGTGGATAATTGAAATGGAAAGGGGGTTGGGCTAGGTTTGAGACAACTATGGGTTAGGCTTATGGAAAGCCACCCAAATCCATTTCCATAGACCTAACCCATGGTCTATGGAAACGAACTTGGTGGCTTTCCATGGTTGACCAAGCTCTGGTGGACCAGCTAAAATGTTGTGGAGAAGTCCCCATCCAAGAGATTATAGCTAATCATGGTTTAGAGTGAAGCATTAAAGGGTTAAAAAACTTCTTCAAGGGAACTTAAAGGAAGCTCCTCCTTTTGCCACTTTAAGCATGGTGACATGGCAATGGCTCATATGGCTTGCTTGTAGCATAGAGGTGGCTTCTTGGCTTGGCTTTGGATTGGCTCATTTGCATGAGAATGAGTTTTTGAATTTTTAGGTAATTTTGAGGGGATTTGTCATGAGGCTCATTATGGAAGGATTTAATATGAATATGATATAAAATTTTGATTTAATTGAATGGATGATGAGAAGTATTTATCACGTGGGCTCAATTTTGGGCTTTTAAAATGATGGAATTTTAAAATGAAGGGATGAAGGGATTTTTAAAATCATTTAGGGAAGGCCTTTAAAAAAGGGCTTTTAAATTATGCATGATGGGCTAGGTGATTAATTGTTATTAAAGGGGATTCATTTTTGGCTTGAATGTGATGAAATTGAGTTTGAGTTTGATGGAATTGGCTTTAGAATGGTTTTGGTAGAAATTAGGGGTAAATTGAGAATTTTGGTGAAAATTAGGTTTTTTTTGGAAATTTAGGGCAAAATGATTAATTTTGAGGTGTCTCATGTATTTTATGTCAATTGGGTAATTTGGAAGTATTTAAAAATAATTTTTTAGATGGGAAATGGGTATTTTGGGCCTTAGGGGCATCTTAGGAATTTTAGGAACTTTGGTCAATTTAGGGAGATTTGGGGCAAATTTGGGTAATTTTCGTAATTTAAAGTAGTTTAGAATGATTTTTTTTAAGATTGGAAATTTGGGTAATTTTGGCAATTATTGGATTACAAGGGTATTTTGGTAATTTTGGGGGAATTTTGGGTAGGGTGAACATGCAGGCCATGAAGCCTCCCTAAAGCCATAAGATCCATATGAGAACCCATTTTAGACCCTCCACATGTTGGTCCTAGCCATCTTAACCAATGACCAAGGGTTTAGGACTACTCATATGAGTTTCCAAAAGGAGTTAGGAGGTAGGTCAAGTGTAAGTGACTTTAGGGTTTAGAGTGTGTAGAGAATTATGATAGGTTCAAGTGAATGTGTGTGAGATCAAAACAAAGCCACCCAGGGTCATCCTAAGGCTCCATTGATCCTATAGGAACTTGACCAAAGGAAAATATGTTGAGATTTTCATACTTATTTTATACTGATTTTGATGATATTGCACTTTAAAGAAGGGTATTTTTGATGTTTTATTGTAGGTATGATGAATTATGGTCATTATAACAAAAAAATGTAAAAACGGTNTCAAGTGGTTTGATGTCTTAACCACTTTGGGTGGAGCCTAATTGTATGACAATGGGTTCAATTGGTCAAAATTTGATTAAAATTATGCTAGACCCAATTTGATTTGATCGTCGATAGTTGAATCAAGTTTTAGGCTCAAAGGGGGTGTTGGAATTTCAAGTTAATTTTTTAGGGTTACTTAGGGATTGGGAAGGCCTTAGGTGAGGATAGGGATCAATTTAGGTAGTGCAGTCACCATTTGGAATTTTTCATGCCCCTGGAAGGAAAATCCCGTCATTTTCTTTAAAAATAATTTAATTTAATAAATATATAATTTTGCTTTTGAAAAGATAGCATTTTAATTCTAAGAAAAAGAATGAGACCAGTAGATCTCATATTCTAAATTGCTTAATAATCGGGCATACCACCATAAGTAATACGCTATCCCGAAAGATAGANGCCATTTGGAATTTTTCATGCCCCTGGAAGGAAAATCCCGTCATTTTCTTTGAAAATAATTTAATTTAATAAATATATAATTTTGATTTGAAAAGATAGCATTTTAATTCTAAGAAAAAGAATGAAACCAGATAGATCTCATATTCTAAATTGCTTAATAATCGGGCATACCACCATAAGTAATACGCTATCCCGAAAGATAGACATACCTCTTGACAGTAGGCTCGATCATATAAACTAAATGATTTATGATATCTGTTTGATCTATAAACCTTTTGTGTGGATGACATGTTCCCCTACCTGATATTGAAGATTATATGGGGTTTATATTGCTTAGGTTCTTTAGTTCCCTATAGAGGCAAGTTTCTATAGTTAATTACATCTTAAATGACCAATGTCATCTCAAAATACTCTCGATAATGATCATAGCTATTGTCTTCAAGAATTTTAAGGATCTAGTTTTTAAGGTTGGACATGGGAAAGGCAAGCAATGGTTCAAATGTGAGCAGTTATTATCGGAGTCCAAAGGAACGAGAAGTAGAAGAAGCCACATACCTCGAAGTGAACCTCGATGACTTCCCAAACTATCATATTGTTGAGCTTTATGTTTCGGGAACAAAATTTTCTAATGTTTACTCCAGTCATTTCATTATTTAGGGATTACATTTGCACGATATCTGATCATGCAAATAACATGGAGGATATGAGGATTTAGGTAGTATCAGACGATGAAGTCGAGGTCCTAAAATCATTAGGGCTTATATTTCACAACATGACTGTGCAAAGGCTTAAAGAAAATGTGCAAATTTATGCCACACTAGGTGGTCTACCTTGAAGTCCTATGGATTTGTTGTTGTTTAAACTAAGGAAATTTAAGCTGTTAAAGATCTTGTTTGTTCTGTTGAAGATGTTCTTCTCTTGCATCCTTGTCGTGCTGCCCATAAAGATTGCTCCAAGCTCCTATTGTAGTAGCTTCAGGGTTCATGATTTTAGGTCTTGTGTTTTGATTTTTTTTTATTATTATTGAATCAATTAACCTTATTAAAAGGTGTGTGTTCATGTGTTATAGTGATCTATTCTNTTGCAAAGTTATGCCACACTAGGTGGTCTACCTTGAAGTCTTATGGATTTGTTGTTGTTTAAACTAAGGAAATTTAAGCTGTTAAAGATCTTGTTTGTTCTCTTGAAGATGTTCTTCTCTTGCATCCTTGTCGTGCTGCCCATAAGGATTGCTCCAAGCTCCTATTGTAGTAGCTTCAGGGTTCATGATTTTAGGTCTTGTGTTTTGATTTTTTTTATTATTATTGAATCAATTAACCTTATTAAAAGGTGTGTGTTCATGTGTTATAGTGATCTATTCTNGATTTAATCTATCATATTATAATATGCAATTTAATACATATGTTGACCTCATTTTTTTACTTGAGGTCTTTCATGTTATTTTTCTAGAATATAGGATCTAGTCTTAGGGTTCTTTAGTGGCTCACCTAGAAGACTAGTGGTGGAGCCAATACCAAGCTAAGATTTCAAAACAGCCCTTCACTCCTTATAGTTTCATATACTTGGTTTCAAATTCTTAACCTTTGATTGAGATAATTAAAGTCAAGCTATTGAAGCTTAAGTTGAGTTTTTATAGACCTTGAAACGTCCTAGGCCACCCTTTGACCTTAGAGACTTAGGTCTTTCATTTGGTCTCTTCCATTGGACACTTTGCACTTTGATGGGCGTCGTCGGATTGGGTCGTGCCCTAGCCTCGTTGTCATTGTTGTCATTATCATCGTTGTCGTCATTGTCATGGACTCACTAGTTTTTCTTACCAACGTATAGCCTCTTTCTCCGAATAACTCCCTCAATGATCGTGTGGGCAATCTAAAGAGAGAAGAGATCAGAGAGCTAAGGCATACAATGACGATGACAAACAAAAGAAACACATGAGAAAGCTTTCGTGAGGTGGACCTCGCATAGATAGCTCCAAAGTGTATGTCCAAGGTGAGATCGACCTAATTCAGTTTGGAGACACACTTGTGAAGAAAACCTGATAAAAGTAAACCCACGACAAGAGATTCAGGTTATTGTACCTATTTTGGGATCCGCTTCCTCCTATAAAAGCAAGTCTCTATAGTTAATTACATCTTAAGCAACCGGGGATGCTTAAGAAAACTCCTGATTAGACTGTAACTCGTCCTCAAAAGTTTGAATGATGTTGTTTTCTAGGAAGGAGTTTCAAAGTCCTATCATAAGGGTAGCAGATGCTTGAAGGCTCAAAAAACTTATGTCAAGATCCCAAACTATCCTATGTTCTTATATTGTTGTCATTGGTTTAGTTGAAGTTCATCCTCTGCTTTGAGTTTTGATTTTCTATCCCTGTAACATAGAGTTAGCACACCCTAATAATATGCCAAGTAAATTTAAGGCGATGTCTGCCTTTTTTCTTAAACAACCCTGCAAAATATATTTAGCATAAAATATGTTTTTCTTCGATGATTTAGTTGTTTGTTTATTTATTTATTTTTATTTTAGACAACCCAGTTAAGATGTCAATTGCTTTCAATCACCCCAGGGTTGTTAGGTTCCCTTATCTACTTAGACTAAGAGGAAGTCAAACCTACTATGAACAGAAGATTCATGTCAGTAACCATGCGTTGCATCGTCTAAGAGATCTTCGTAGACCCAGGTAGCAAGGTTAAAATTTTGTTCGGTGGTCTTTGTTCATTAGAATTTCATTTAAGTTTTAATGGCTTTTTTAGATTTTATGGGTTGAAAATTTCATATTGCTTAAGACTTATTAGTTAATTAAGTTTTTTTTTTTGTTTTTGTGTTATATTTTTTATGTCAGGAATGACCCGGTCAAGATTCCATAGTTATGTACTCCCAGGGTCACTGGCATTTGCGATTTGATTAGTCATAAGTGACTAGAAGATATTTTGTTAGCATTCATGAGTTGCCTCCTCCAAAATACTTTCTCAAACTAAGTTGCATTTTATGGTTAAAGTATAAGTTTTAATAGATTTTAGGGTGAATTTTATGTCGTATCCTTTATGTTTGTTTGTTCTTTAGCCCAAAATACCCCCAACTAAGGCTAAGTGTGCTTTTGTTCTCCGATGAGAAGCCAAATACTCCTTAACCTCAAGTCAGTTAGGTCTGATTTGAATTTAGATTAGCCTGAGTTAGGTCAAACTGATGCAAAGTGAACTCCTAGTCAATCCAAGCTAGCTCTGGTTCACCTTGGTCAACTTTGAGTTTAATTCAATTAGAGTTTAATAGGTTTGACCTAGGTTAGCTTAGTTTGACTGGGTTCAAGCTGAGCTTAACAGATTTGGACTAACTCGGGGTTGAACTTAGTTGATCCAAATCACACGGAGTTAACTTTGAGTTACCTGGGTAAATTGGGTTGACTGGAGCTAAGCCTCCAGAGTTGAGTCAAATCAAACTTGAGTTAGAATTATGTGAAGTTCAGGGTAATTTGGATTTGATTTATTCTTTAATGGAATCAAGTCTAAGTTGAGTTAGACTTGAGTCGACTAAACTCGTTTAAATTTAACTTAAGTTCAAAGTCGAGTTCTCGATCGGGTTGACCTGAGTTAAGTCAGATTGATTAGAGGTATTCAGGCTGATTCGGGTTAAGCCAAGTTAGTTCAGGTAGAACTGGAGTTTCAATTAATTCGGGTTGACCTGAGTTAGGACGGGTCGACCCGGTGATTTAGTTGATTTGGGTTAACCCAAGTTAAGTCAGGTTGACCAAGTGATTTAGTTGATTTTGGTTAACCTGAGTTTGGTCGAGTTTCCAATCGGTTGGACCTGAGTTAAGTTGGATTAGCTCAAGGTATTCAAGTTGATTCGGGATGACCCAGAGATTCGGTTAATTTGGGATGACTCGAGTTAGGTTGGGTCGACCCAATGATTTAGTTGATTTTGGTTAACCCGAGTTAGGTCGGGTTGACCTAGTGATTTAGTTGATTTGGGTTAACCCGAGTTAGGTGGGGTTGACCCAGGGATTTAGTTGATTTGTTCTAAGTTGGGTTAGACCAAAAGGTTGGTTGAATCGGGCTATATCTAAGTTGAGTTAGACTTATGGCGGTTTGGTTTGAACTAGAGCCAAGTTAGGTTAGATCTAGTAGGGTTTAAGTTGAATTAGGTTTAAGTTAGGTTAGACCTAGGATGGTTTAAGCTGAACTTGGTCTAAGTTAGGTTAGACCTAATAGGATTTATGTGGAACTAGGTCTAAGTTAGGTTAGACCTAGTAGGGTTCAATGTGTGCTAGTTCTAGGTTGAGTTCGACTTAGAAAGATTTAGGTTAAGCTAGGTCTAATTTGGGTTAGACCTAGTAAGATTCAATGTGTGTTAGGTTTCAGTTAGGTTAGACCTAAAGTTCAACCCAAGCTTGACTTGAGCTAGGTTAGATTTGGTTGGGGGTCAAGTCTAACCTCAATTGGATTAAGTCTAGTTATGGCTCCACTTTGGATAAGTTTAAGTTAGGTTAGACCTAAACCAAGTTCAATCTCAATTTGGACTAACCTAGTGTCATTAAGGGTGGTTTCATGGTTTGTTAATCCCTTAAGACCCCCATTAAGTTAGGCCCCTAAGGTTGGGCAAATGTTTAAAATTAAATTTAGGGAAAAAATTGGGCCACAGTGTAAAATTTTAATTTTACAATTTTATCTCTAACTTCTTAATTTTTATTTTTTTGGGTTTTAGGGGTGAAAATTGTCATTTTAGAGTTTTAGTTCATTGCCCTAAATATTTTAGTCAAATTCCATTTAAATTTGTAATTTTCTGATTTTTAATAATTACTTTTCAGAATAATTATAAACTTTGTGGAACATTAGTCATATTAATATTAAGGAAGTACCCTCACCTTGGAAAAATCATGAAATGTTCCGAAGGGTGGAGGGAAGAATCTCTGAAATTCCTTATCTTTTGGCCTTATATTTAATTTTTAATAATTAAAATACTCTTTGGAGTATTAAATTAATTAAAAATTAAATATAAGGTAATTATTTTAATTTTTTTATTATTTTCTCCTATGTTCCCTGAGTCCAAATGCATTTTTATTTTATTTTATGATTTTTTACATTAAGTAATGTATTTTAAAATTTTTAACTAAATTTTTGGATTTGTTTAATTTGGAAAATCTGAATTTTTCACTTAACCACGTGGTGCTGGTTGAATTCTCAAACGCTTCGAAGCTCCACATGGTGGCGCATGATTAGGTGCACTTTCTACGCAAGCGTTGTGATGTCCTGTGATCTGGTGCTTTCCTCGTCCTTTGTTTCATGGTCTGGTTCGATCTTTCCTATTCATTTCTAATACACATAAACAGTTGTCATCAATTCATCATCCCCACGAAACAAAGAACCAAGGACCATCTGTGACCAAGCCCTAATATCTCGCTTGATTTACAACCAAATAACTTGGAGTTTGTTCCTACACGTTCATATAGTTGAGACGATGCTATATATATGGCTAGGTGGACATGCATTGTTGGTTTTCCTCATACAAGACCAAACTGAGAGCTAATTTTAATGATTTTGATCCATACCTTGTCCCAAGAGGCGAGACCTCAATTGAACTTGGTAGAAAGCCTTGCCTTGGTGTCACAAACCTCCTCCTTGCTTCAATTTGGACTATGGATGGGTCTAAGTAGGACTTAGACCAAATGGTGTCACAGTTTGGTGTTAGAATGGGTTAGAGATCGTGAGAAGGCTCAATTTCGATTGGGAAGGATGTCTTAAGGTATGGTGAAGTTTTTGGGAAGTTGGTTTTAAGCTTTGAGAGGATAAATGTTGAGGCCAAAAATGGTTTTGGGTATGAGTGGTGAAATCAGGGTTTGATAGTGGAGGAGATGGCTTTAGGATGGTGGGGATGTTCTTCTCTGATCAAGGGAAGCACTTTTTCTATTGGGGCAAGAGGTTTAATGGCTGAGTGGAGAGCTTGTTTGTTAATGAAGGCTCTCGGGTATGGGTTATTTATAGTCATAGGAGCTCATGGGGTGAGCTTGGTCGGCGCGGGGAAGCTCAGGCAGCTCCTGAGAGAATTCACAGAGGAATATCAGATATTTTGGGCAATGGGGAGGAGCTTTGTCAATTTTCCTTGACTTGACCATGGTGGCACCAATGGTGGAGAGGGTGGCATGGAGAAATGCTTAAGCTAATTGGGGAGACATTTTGGTGGGTGGCTATGACCAGGTTTGGTTCCCTAAGGTTTGAATTTGACTTGGGTGCCATGTGTCCATTTCTATGATAAGTGGTGCATGCCTTGTACTTTAGTGCTTGAATTTGGTTTAGTTTGGCTTTTGTGTCATCCACATGTCCTAGTGCCTCATGGATGAGTTATGGATAACCCATGAAGGATGATCCATAGGCTTGGGTTTTGGGTTTTGGAATTTTGGGCTAACCTAATAGGCTTGGGCTTAGTCCAAAGGTTCAATTCATAATAACATCTCATAATTTACTTAATTAAATAATTAGGTTAATTACGGGGGTTGCCCTTATGATGCCGACCTTGTCCCCCAAGTGGTTTGATGTCTTAACCACTTTGGGTGGAGCCTAATTGTATGACAATGAGTTCAATTTGTCAAAATTTGATTAAAATTATGCTAGACCCAATTTGATTTGATCGCCAATAGTTCAATTAAGTTTTAGGCTCAAAGGGGGTGTTGGAATTTCAAGTTAATTTTTTAGGGTTAATTAGGGATTGGGAAGGCCTTAGGTGAGGACAGGGATCAATTTAGGTAGTGTCAGTCGCCATTTGGAATTTTTCGTGTCGCTGGAATGGGAATCCCATCATTTGCTTTGAAAATAATTTAATTTAATAAATATATAATTTTGATTTTGAAAAGATAGCATTTTAATTTTAAGAAAAAGAATGAGATCAGATAGATCTCATATTCTCAATTGCTTAAGTAATCGAGCATAACACCACAAGTAATACGCTATCACGAAAGATAGACTTACTTCTTGACAGTGGGCTCGAACATATAAACTAAATGATTTATGATATCTATTTGATCTATAAACCTTTTGTGTGGCTGACATGTTCCCCTACCTAATATTGAAGATTATATGGGGTTTATATTGCCTAGGTTCTTTAGTTCCCTATAGAGGCAAGTATTTATAGTTAATTACATTTTAAATGACCGAAGTCACCTAAAAATACTCTCGATAATGATCATATGTATTGTCTTCAAGAATTTTAAGGATCTAGTTTTTAAGGTTGGACATGGGAAAGTCAAGGAATGGTTCAAATAGGAGTAGATATTATCGGAGTTCAAAGGAACGAGAAGTAGAGGAAGTCACAGACCTCAAAGCGAACCTTGATGACTTCGCAAACTATTCTATTGTTGAGCTTTATGTTTTGGGAAAAAAATTTTCTAATGTTTACTCCAGTTATTTCATTATTTAGGGCATACATCTGCACGATATCTAATCATGCAAATAACATAAAAGATAGGAGGATTTAGGTAGTATAAGATGATGAACTCGAGGTCCTAAAATCATTAGGGCTTATATTTCACAACGTGACTGTGCAAAGGCTTAAAGAAAATATGCAGATTTACGTCGCACTAGGCGGTCTACCTTGAAGTCCTATGGATTTGTTGTTGTTTAAACTAAAGAAATTTTAGCTGTTAAAGATCTTGTTTGCTCTCTTAAAGATGTTCTTCTCTTGCATCCTTGTCTTGCTGCCCACGAAGATTGCTCCAAGCTCCTATTGTAGTAGCTTCAGGGTTCATGATTTTATGTCTTGTGTTTTGATTTTTTTATTATTATTGAATCAATTAACCTTATTAAAGGGTGTGTGTTCATGTGTTATAGTGATCCATCCTAGATAAATAGAATATTATTTTCTATCCTAAAGGTCTGACAAAATAGAATGTACATGAGTAAAGCATGTTGTAGAACACAATAAAAAAAGAAATTAATCAAAACATTACATACCTGGGCCTCTACTATTGTTGCAAAAAGAGTCAGTACAACAATCATAATATAATAAAGTGCAGGAAATTTAAGCAAGTTTAGTAAATTTAAGCAAATCATAAGAAAATCTGATACGAGAAAACTCAAATAAATAGTAAGAAGAACACAAATCAAGCAAAACAAAAAACATTATCACATATGAAAGACTAGGCTAAATGTAAGACTTTAGTAGAGGCGAGGGCTCAGAGTTGGACTCTGTGCTTTATAATTCTAACCCCAGATAAGAGCTATCAACCCAGTAATCTAAGTAAGGTGATTCTTAGTTTTAATCAAGATGATTAACAAATGGACCTTTAAAAGATCTCAAAAAGTTGTTTAACTTTTTTCATGCATGAGAATTTACTTAACAAACAAAATTATTGTTTTCACGAGAAAAGATACATTTTGTTATATCATAAAAAGTCTGTTTTGGAAAATTAAGTATTTCACAAGTTAATTCCCTTGATTAGACTAAAACTACCATCAACCTAAGAGAGCTTGGAGCGACATTCTTACCAAGAGTTGGGGAATAGTACTATCGGTTCTATCCTCTCTCCCGAAGCATCCTTGAGGCAGGATATACTATTTTAATATCCCACTTTTAACACACATAAGCATTAGCGTCATTGCCCTCGCCACCTAGACCTCCGACTTACACAAGTTCAATGATCTGTATTTGGCATTAACAAATATCCCCAGTTGCTCCAAAGGATTTGGATAACTTTATCTAAAACCCACAGTTTGTTCCTACACCTTCATCTAAGTGAGTCAAACACATCTTTAAGCATGGAATGTAAACTTTCTTCACAAAAGTCTAAACCGAGCACAAAATTAGGGATTTTGAATTATACATTTGCTCAAGAGGCAAAGCCTTGATTGGGTTTGTTTTTGAGCTTTGCCATGGTCCCACGAACCTTCTCGAAGTGTCACCTTGCTCTGTGATGAAGCCTATGTATGGTCTTGATCAGAGGGTGCTCAAGTTTGGTCTTGGTCGATGCTAGAGTGCTCGGGAAGGGCTGTTTTTTTGTGAGGGAAGTATCCTAAAGCTCTGGTGAAGCTTAAGAGTGGATCAATTTGAAGTTTTGATGGAATTTGTGGTATGGATGTAAAATGCCCTAGGTTTTTAGCTTAAAATTAGAGCTAGACGATGGATATAAAGGGATAAAAATGATTGGAATGAGCTTAGAAGGGTGCAATTGAAGTTTAAAGCGATATTGGTGGAGTTTTCTTAGGGTTTTTGCATCATCCTCTTTTCGCTGAGAGGTGGTATCCTATTTATAGAGGAGGAAGGGGGTTTCAATTGGGCAAGCCGAGGTGTTCAAAATGTTACTTATGTGGAGTGCTGACTGGGACATAAATCCAATTGGAAAGATCCACATTGAATAGGTTTAATTTTGGGTTTGAGTCTTGGTGGCTCCCCTTGGGCTTGGATTTTCCTGTAGCTAAGGTGGTCGACCAACCAGGGAGAGGCCATCATCTAACTGAGAAAAGTCATGGGTGGAGGAATGTGAAGCCAATTAGGTCTTGCCATGTGTAAAAGTGGATAATTGAAATGGAAAGGGGGTTGGGCTAGGTTTGAGACAACCATGGGTTAGCCTATGGAAAGCCACCCAAATCCATTTCCATAGACCTAACCCATGGTCTATGGAAATGGACTTGGGTGGCTTTCCATGGCTGACCAAGCTCTGGTGGACCAGCTGAAATGGTGTCGAGAAGTCCCCATCCAAGAGATTATGGCTAATTATGGGTTAGAGTGAAGCATTAAAGGGTTAAAAACTTTTTCAAGGGAACCTAAAAGAGGCTCCTCCTTTTGCCACTTTAAGCATGGTGATATAACAATGGCTCATATGGTTTGCTTGTGGCATAGAGGTGGCTTCTTGGCTTGGCTTTGGATTGACTCATTTGCATGAGAATGGATTTTTAAATTTTTGGGTAATTTTGAGGGGATTTTTCATGAGGCTAATTATGGAAGGATTTAATCATGCATGTGATATAAAACTTTGATTTAATTGAATAGATGATGAGAAGCATTTGTCATGTGGGCTCAATTTTGGGCTTTTAAAATGATGGAATTTTAAAATGAAGGGATGAAGGGATTTTTAAAATCATCTAGGGAAGGCCTTTAAAAAAAGGCTTTTAAATTATGCATGATGGGCTAGATGATTAATTTTCATAAAAGGGGATTCATTTTTGGCTTGAATGTGATGAAATTGAGTTTGGGTTTGATGGAATTGGCTTTGGAATGGTTTTGGTAGAAATTGGGGGTAAATTGGGATTTTTGGTGAAAATTAGGTTATTTTTGGAAATTTAGGGGAAAATGATTAATTTTGAAGAGTGTGATGTAATTTAAGTCAATTGGGTAATTTGGAGGAATTTAAAAATAACTTTTTGGATGGGAAATGGGTGTTTTGGGCCTTAGGGGCATTTTAAGAATTTTAGGAGCTTTGGTCAATTTAGGGAGATTTGGGGCGAATTTGGGTAATTTTCGTAATTTAAAGTAGTTTAGAATGATTTTTTTTGTGGGAGATTGGAAATTTGGGTAATTTTTGCAATTATTGGGTTACAAGGGTATTTTGGTAATTTTGGGGGAATTTTGGGTAGGGTGAACATGCAAGCCATGAAGCCTCCCTAAAGCCATAAGATCCATAAGAGAACCCATTTTAGATCCTCCACATGTTGGTCCTAGCCATCTTAACCAATGGCCAAGGGCTTGGGACTACTCATATGAGTTTCCAAAAGGAGTTAGGAGGTAGGTCAAGTGTAAGTGGCTTTAGGGTTTAGGGTGTGTAGAGAATTATGATAGGTTCAAGTGAATGTGTGTGAGAGATCAAAACAAAGCCACCCAGGGTCATCCTAAGGCTCCATTGATCCTATAGGAACTCATTCTTAAGTTTTCACATGTTGGTCCTAGCCATCTTAGCCAAGGCGAAAGGTTTGGGACTTAACAAGAAGAGTCAAGAAGTTTTGAATTTCTAGATGGGAAGGTTCAATTATTAGTTTTCTAGGATAATCAACATAAAAGTCCTATAGTTGGATCCTAGGCTTCTAAGGAAGAAAGATTGGACCTCATCAAAAATGAGGTCAGCAAGTAGACCCCTCTCCCTTATGAATTTGGGTGTGATGGTGGTCCCTAGGGTTCATAGTGAGATTTTCAGGTTTAATAAGTGACCTAGGGCATATATTACACATGAAGGGGGGGGGGGGGGGCATTGGGTTTTTTNTCATAATAAATATATAAATCTGGGTTCATAAATTCTTGCATATAAAAAGTCAAGGTCAGAACTCATTCTTAAGTTTTCACATGTTGGTCCTAGCCATCTTAGCCAAGGCGAAAGTCTTGGGACTTAACAAAAAGAGTCAAGAAGTGTTTTGAATTTCTAGATGGGAAGGTTCAATTATTAGTTTTCTAGGATAGTTAACAGAAAAGTCCTATAGCTGGATCCTATGCTTCTAAGGAAGAAAGATGGGACCTCATCAAAAATGAGGTCAGCAGATAGACCCCTCTCCCTTTTGAATTTGGGTGTGATGGTGGTCCCTATGGTTCATAGTGAGATTTCCAGGTTTAATAAGTGACCTAGAGCATATCATACACATGATAGGGGGGTGCCTTGGGTCTTTTACCAGCCCAAAACTCTAAACCAACTCAACCCGGGGGTGGGGGGGGTTGAGGGTTTAGGCAGGAGCATAACCTTGGTTTGTGGGCTATTTGCAGATGAGTGGGTGAGTCCTCACAAAAGTGAGGTTAACAAACTTCTCTCTTCTAACTTCTTGGATAACTCTTTCTATGGTTTATAAAGAGTACATTAGATATGAGTCCCATATTCAACTAAGATAAGGTTCTTCTTTCAATAAAAGAAAGAAAATATAAAATATCACCTAATAAAACTAATATTAAAATCAAGGACATCCAATTTAATTGAAAATTAACCCAAATATTAATATTAAAATTAAAGCTCATAAAAATTTCAAAATGAAATTAAAATTGAAATAAATTCATAAAAGAAAAAATAAAGTTAATAAAATTAAATTTAACAAAGTTATAAAAAAAATAAATTGATTAAAGCAAAATTAAAATTTTCAAAAATATAAAATATAATTAAAATCAAGGTTAAAAATCCATATTCACTAAAGATCAAAATGTCCTCAGTCAAAATTGAAACTAAAATCAAACATTACTAACATTTTTAATTTTAAAATAAGGTAAATTCACAAAATCAAAATCAATTCAATAAATCGAAATACAAAATAAAATCATTAAGTGAAATTAAAGTCACGAAAGTCCAAAATGAATGAAATCATCAAGTCAACCTAAAATCACATTCAAAATCAAATATAATTAAACTTAATAAAGCTATAAATCCAAATACCAATCCAAGTTAAGTTCAAACAATATCACCAAAGTTAAAGCAATGAAAACTAAATCAAATCAATATCTAAAATCTATTAAAATCATGAAAATCAAATTAAACAAAGTCAAGATTAAATCAAATTAAATTACCAAAAGTTTCTTTAAAACCAAAATGAAAAATACAAAATTAATTAAAAAAATCAAGATTAACATAAATCTAAATCACCAACTTTAAATAAAATATTAAAATCAAAGGTAAAATAAATACCGCACAAACATATTAAAATTACCTAAACTAACCAAATCCTAAATCAACACATCTTTAAATCAAACCAAAACCACCTGAATCCAAATCCACTTCATCCAAGCCACACATTCAAACTCAAATCCATTTCAAGCTTCTCATGAGCACCAAGTTAAATCCTCTTCATGATAAGCCACCCAATTTCAAGGCAAGTCAAACTCAAGCCAATACTCCTCATGACAAGTTAACTCAAACCAAAATGAAGCCAAATGCAAGCCAAATTGCAACCTCATGTAAAATCAAGTTCAAAACCTAAAATACCAAGGTGACCCAAATCCAAACCCATGACTCCTACCCATGATTAAAAAAGAAAATCCAAGATCAGTCATGCAAATCTAAGCCATCCAAAGTTAACCAAAGAAAACAAAAACCAAATGGGGTGAACCCAAACCCAAGAAAAGTGTCATGATGACCAACTTACCCAAACCCAAAGGAAATTGAACCAAACTCAAAACCATCATACCCCAACCCCTCTGGTTCCTTCCCATGGACCAGACACAACTCTCCAAAGCTAGTATAAGATAAAGCTAATCCAAGCTCCCCCATGGCCTCCCATAGCTATTTAAAGCCTAAATTTGAAAGCTCCTCAAGCAAGCAATACCCTACTCCCCTAAGCCAAAACTCTGTCAAAATTCCCTCAAATTACTTTGCCAATCTCCCTCACAATTCCCCATCATCCTTAAGCCCTACTTCACCTTCTACTACATTGATTTCTTTTAGACACAATACGACAAAATTTGCTTTCTCACAAAAACTCACAAAAACGTTAAGTGGATTGTTCCATAAGCTTCCCCAAGCCCTAAAATTAATTCCTCCACCAAAATCCCCTCTTCTCAAGCCCTCTGACCCATCCCATGACAAAACTGTGAGGCCTCTTGGTCAAACTCATATTAAGAATCAAAAACAACAAAATTGGAGCTCAGGGGAGGTGCATTGGACCCAATCAATGAAAAATCAAGCACCTAATCAAGGCCAAACCTTTTGGGCTAAGGTAATGGTCAAACTCAGTAGCGACCCTCAATTTTTGTCCTCTTTTGAAAGAAACATTCAATTCTACCAATCTTAGGTGTAGGATGTGAACTCTAGAGCTTAGAGATCCTTTTGGATGGATTGGATCTTAGCTTTGCGCAAAAAAATCACTCGAATCGGGCGTTTGATCACGAACAACTCGCGTTCACTGACCCTTTAGGGACGATGAAGAGATGTTGTCGGTCTCCATATATTTGGAACAGATGGCGTAGACTAGATCGTTCAAGGACTGCAAGATGGATTAGTGAAGCAAATGGGATGCCAAAGTGGAAACGGAAGCCAGCCGCATAGCGTTATGCAGAGTTTATCGTTTGCATATGTTGACGTGGCAGTTGACTTGGACCACATTTTTAATAGAAAATTACCTCTTTTCCTAATTAATTAAATTCTGAAAATTAAATGAAACTTTAAAAATACATAACTAAATAAATAAATTTCATAAAAATATGAAGTAAAATTTATGAACTTAGAGAAATAAGGAGAATCAAATAAAAATAAAAGCAAATATAGTTCCATAATCAACTTTGAAATTAACTAAAATAAAAAAATAGTAAAAAAATATTAAAAAATTAAATATAAATCTAAATTAATTGAAAATTGAGATTGATTAACCCCTCTAACCATGGGGATCACCTATAATTTTCTCAAGGTCAAAGTCCAACATAAAACTAACAATTTGTAATTTTCTTTGAAATTAGCAATTAAAGTTAAAAATAATTATAAAAGATAAAATATATTAAAAAATTATAAAATCAAATGGAAATTAAAAATGATATTAAAAAATAGTAAACCAATGAAATAAAGTGATATTTTTATCCACTGAAAATCAATAAACCACTTAAATGAAATAAATGTATATTTATAAATTAAAATTTACACTTTTAACCCTTTTCCCCAAACATTAATTAAAACAAAGAAAAAACCTCTTTAAATTCTAATAATTGGATATATTAATTGAGTAAAATGAAATGAGAAATGCAAATTCTAACTTGGAAAGCAAAATTACATAAAAAGTTAGATTTGTAACTATTAAAAATGTGAAAAATAAAAATTCATAAATTTATAAAAACTCTATTAATTACAAATCACGGGGAAAATGACAAAATCAACATTTAGAACACTTGAAATTGAGGGTAAAATTAACAATTCAAATCAACTAAATTTCACTTGAAATTGGATAAAATTATAAATTTATCCTTAGGGTTAAATTAACTAATTGGAAACTTCAAAACTAGTGAAATTTTGATTAAAACTCATTAGTAAAACACCAAACAATCAAAGTATAACCCAATACATAATTGAAAAGAAGAAAAGGGACATATTTGTAATTTTCCAAAAATTACAAATGTATCCTTCTTAACCTTTAAACCCTTAATTTAAATATTTAAAAGTTAAAAATTTATAAAAATTATGATCATTAATCAACAAAATAATTACAAATAATGAAAGACTTATTTTTATTTCTCAAAATTAGAAGAATGATACATAATGTTTGACCTTAGCCTAAGAAAATATGTGCACTTAATGAATATCTCTATGTTTACAATAAACATTCTTATACTTGAAAATATGTCCTAATAATTAAAAATTAATATTATTATTTTACTTAGATTAATCATGATACATAATGTTTAGAGTGCATCAATTCAATTTAATCTTGTTCTAATTTCTCAAAATTTCAACTTAGTCCAAGCCAACCATTCAATTTATGCAAATTACAAGTCAAAACCAAACAAACATATAGTGAATATATCTATATATATCAATATATATATATATCCTTTCCTTAGATGTAGGGGCATATGTCATCTTTTGTTCTTACTCTCCATATTATATTAATTTATTGCACATCATGTAGCTATAAGTTTGATTAATGACAAAAGATTATTCTAAAAAAAAAATAAAAAAAAATCATTAATTTCATTTTTAATCTATGACTCTCGAGAAGAAGACAAGAACTAGATGATGATAATAGGAGTGAATTTCGTAGGCTGAATACATCATAAAAACATTAAAAATTGTATTTTGTTAGGTGAGAAATAGATGGATATATTGACTTTAAATGCCGACAAACAGCAAATATTTTGTTTTTTTCTCAAGTGTTTTCATTTTTTGAGACAATTTTAACAAAATCAGCAAAGAAGCTAACAAATTTGACCTTAAGCTTTTAATTAATTTCTTAAACCTTAATTATTTGGTTAATAACGAGCTGAAGAGTTGGCAATGACTCATGTATAGTGTATATGTTGGGGACATTTGAATTAAGAAATTGATTACTTTACATTTTAATTACAACAAGCAAGATGTTGGAAACTAATACTTTATAAAGCAAGATGTGTACAATTTGCTGTTTTGCTCTACATTTAAGAAATTAAATTGATTTTTACACTTTTTTTTTCTTAATCTTGTAAGATTTTCTATTTGAGAAATTATTTTTTTCTTACACAAATGCTCATTCTCTTTATTAGGGGTGTAAACGAACCAAACACGAATGAATAGAGCTTTTGTTCATGTTCGGTTTGTTTGAAATTTAGTTTGTTTGAAGTAAGCTCGTGTTTGAAATTTTTTGTGAAGTCACTGTTCGTATTCGTTTCTTAACGAACGAGCCGAACACGAGTTGTTCGCGAATGACGAGCCAGTTTGACGTCTCTAATACTAATATATTAAATAATATATTATAGTAATTGTATAACTTATATTACATAAATATATAATATCTATATTAGTATATTACTAATATAGTATATTAATATTTTATTNGTTTTTTTCTTAATCTTGTAAGATTTTCTATTTGAGAAATTAATTTTTTCTTACACAAATGCTCATTCTTTTTATTAGGGGTGTAAACGAACCGAACACGAATGAACAGATTTTTTGTTCGTGTTCGGTTCGTTTGAATGTTCGTGTTCGTTTCTTAACAAACGAGCCGAACACGAGCTGTTCGNTGGAGATGTTAATCCTCAGATGAGGGGAACGTGGGAGCTCCGAAGTGAGAGCCGGTATCCTCCTAGCCTAGCCACGGATTCAGTANATCTGCCAGCCGACGGCGCCAAAACGGCGTTGACGGCGAGATATACCCGAGAAGACTGAAAAACGACATAAAAACTCGCCGACAGCACCCTCGAGCCCGTCGACAGCGCCCGGGACGACTATGGACCGACTTTTGGCGGTTATGAGCTGAAATTCAATGTATTTGGACTCTTNTGACATAAAAACTCGCCGACAGCGCCCTCGAGCCCGTCGACAGGGGACGACTATGGACCGAGTTTTGGCGGTTATTGACTGAAATTCAATGTATTTGGACTCTTTTTGGAAGGGTGCTTGTGGCAACTCTTCATACTTCGTCCCTACACTTTAAAAGAACGAATTTAGGTTATAAAAATGAGGATTTATGTGAGAGGAATATTAGGAAAAGTGTGGAAAAATTTTAGGTTTCTTAGAATAGGAGTAGAAATGTAGATTTCTACCCTTTTGGAGNCTCTTTTTGGAAGGGTGCTTGTGACACTTCATACTTCATCCCTACACTTTAAAAGAACGAATTTAGGTTATAAAAATGGGGATTTATGTGAGAGGAATATTAGGAAAAGTGTGGAGAAAGTTTTGGTTTCTTAGAATAGGAGTAGAAATGTAGATTTCTACCCTTTTGGAGNCATATAAATCTGGGTTCATAAATTCTTGCATATAAAAAGTCGAGGTCAGAACTCATTCTTAAGTTTTCACATGTTGGTCTTAGCCATCTTAGCCAAGGCGAAAGTCTTGGGACTTAACAAAAAGAGTCAAGACGTGTTTTGAATTTCTAGATGGGAAGGTTCAATTATTAGTTTTCTAGGATAGTCAACAGAAAAGTCCTATAGCTGGATCCTATGCTTCTAAGGAAGAAAGATTAGGACCTCATCAAAAATGAGGTCAGCAAATAGACCCCTCTCCCTTTTGAATTTGGGTGTGATGGTGGTCCCTAGGGTTCATAGTGAGATTTCTAGGTTTAATAAGTGACCTAGGGCATATCATACACATGATAGGGGGGTGCCTTGGGTCTTTTACCAGCCCAAAACTCTAAACCAACTCAACCGGNCTAGTTTCTTTAGTTCCCTATAGAGGCAAGTTTCTATAGTTAATTACATCTTAAATGACCAATGTCACCTCAAAATACTCTCGATAATGATCATAGCTATTGTCTTCAAGAATTTTAAGGATCTAGTTTTTAAGGTTGGACATGGGAAAGGCAAGCAATGGTTTAAATGTGAGCAGTTATTATCGGAGTCCAAAGGAACGAGAAGTAGAAGAAGCCACAGACCTCGAAGTGAACCTCGATGACTTCCCAAACTATCATATTGTTGAGCTTTATGTTTCGGGAACAAAATTTTCTAATGTTTACTCCAGTCATTTCATTATTTAGGGATTACATTTGCACGATATCTGATCATGCAAATAACATGGAGGATATGAGGATTTAGGTAGTATCAGACGATGAAGTCGAGGTCCTAAAATCATTAGGGCTTATATTTCACAACATGACTGTGCAAAGGCTTAAAGAAAATNGGTGGATATGAAGGGATAAAAATGATTGGAATGAGCTTAGAAGGGTGCAATTGAAGTTTAGAGCGATATTGGTGGAGTTTTCGTAGGGTTTGTGCATCATACTCTTTTCACTGAGAGGTGGTATCCTATTTATAGAGGAGAAAGGGGGTTTTAATTGGGCAAGTTGAGGTGTTTAAAATGTTAGTTATGTGGAGTACTGACTGGGACATAAATCCAATTGGAAAGATCCACATTGAATATGTTTAATTTTGGGTTTGAGTCTTGGTGGCTCCCCTTGAGCTTGGATTTTCCTGTAGCTAAGGTGGTCGACCAACCAGGGAGAGGTCATCATCTAATTGAGAAAAGTCAAAGGTGGAGGAATGTGAAGCCAATTAGGTCTTGCCATGTGTAAAAGTGGATAATTGAAATGGAAAGGGGGTTGGGCTAGGTTTGCGACAACCATGGGTTAGGCCTATGGAAAGCCACCCAAATCCATTTCCATAGACCTAACCCATGGTCTATGGAAACAAACTTGGTGGCTTTCCATGGTTGACCAAGCTCTGGTGGACCAGCTAAAATGTTGTGGAGAGGTCCCCATCCAAGAGATTATGGCTAATCATGGTTTAGAGTGAAGCATTAAAGGGTTAAAAAACTTCTTCAAGGGAACTTAAAGGAAGCTCCTCNAGCTTGGATTTTCCTGTAGCTAAGGTGGTCGACCAACCAGGGAGAGGTCATCATCTAATTGAGAAAAGTTAGAGGTGGAGGAATGTGAAGCCAATTAGGTCTTGCCATGTGTAAAAGTGGATAATTGAAATGGAAAGGGGGTTGGGCTAGGTTTGAGACAACTATGGGTTAGGCTTATGGAAAGCCACCCAAATCCATTTCCATAGACCTAACCCATGGTCTATGGAAACGAACTTGGTGGCTTTCCATGGTTGACCAAGCTCTGGTGGACCAGCTAAAATGTTGTGGAGAAGTCCCCATCCAAGAGATTATAGCTAATCATGGTTTAGAGTGAAGCATTAAAGGGTTAAAAAACTTCTTCAAGGGAACTTAAAGGAAGCTCCTCCTTTTGCCACTTTAAGCATGGTGACATGGCAATGGCTGATATGGCTTGCTTGTAGCATAGAGGTGGCTTCTTGGCTTGGCTTTGGATAAGCTCATTTGCATGAGAATGGGTTTTTGAATTTTTAGGTAATTTTGAGGGGATTTGTCATGAGGCTCATTATGGAAGGATTTAATATGAATATNCATATGGCTTGCTTGTAGCATAGAGGTGGCTTCTTGGCTTGGCTTTGGATTGGCTCATTTGCATGAGAATGAGTTTTTGAATTTTTAGGTAATTTTGAGGGGATTTGTCATGAGGCTCATTATGGAAGGATTTAATATGAATATGATATAAAATTTTGATTTATTGAATGGATGATGAGAAGCATTTATCACGTGGGTTCAATTTTGGGCTTTTAAAATGATGGAATTTTAAAATGAAGGGATGAAGGGATTTTTAAAATCATTTAGGGAAGGCCTTTAAAAAAGGGCTTTTAAATTATGCATGATGGGCTAGGTGATTAATTGTTATTAAAGGGGATTCATTTTTGGCTTGAATGTGATGAAATTGAGTTTGAGTTTGATGGAATTGGCTTTAGAATGGTTTTGGTAGAAATTAGGGGTAAATTGAGAATTTTGGTGAAAATTAGGTTTTTTTTGGAAATTTAGGGCAAAATGATTAATTTTGAGGTGTCTCATGTATTTTATGTCAATTGGGTAATTTGGAAGTATTTAAAAATAATTTTTTAGATGGGAAATGGGTATTTTGGGCCTTAGGGGCATCTTAGGAATTTTAGGAACTNATTTTTGGAAATTTAGGGCAAAATGATTAATTTTGAGGAGTGTCATGTATTTTATGTCAATTGGGTAATTTGGAAGAATTTAAAAATAATTTTTTAGATGGGAAATGGGTATTTTGGGCCTTAGGGGCATCTTAGGAATTTTAGGAACTTTGGTCAATTTAGGGAGATTTGGGGCAAATTTGGGTAATTTTCGTAATTTAAAGTAGTTTAGAATGATTTTTTTTAAGATTGGAAATTTGGGTAATCTTGGCAATTATTGGATTACAAGGGTATTTTAGTAATTTTGGGGGAATTTTGTGTAGGGTGAACATGCAAGCCATGAAGCCTCCCTAAAGCCATAAGATCCATAGGAGAACCCATTTTAGACCCTCTACATGTTGGTCCTAGCCATCTTAACCAATGACCAAGGGTTTAGGACTACTCATATGAGTTTCCAAAAGGAGTNTTTGGCAATTATTGGATTACAAGGGTATTTTGGTAATTTTGGGGGAATTTTGGGTAGGGTGAACATGCAGGCCATGAAGCCTCCCTAAAGCCATAAGATCCATATGAGAACCCATTTTAGACCCTCCACATGTTGGTCCTAGCCATCTTAACCAATGACCAAGGGTTTAGGACTACTCATATGAGTTTCCAAAAGGAGTTAGGAGGTAGGTCAAGTGTAAGTGACTTTAGGGTTTAGAGTGTGTAGAGAATTATGATAGGTTCAAGTGAATGTGTGTGAGATCAAAACAAAGCCACCCAGGGTCATCCTAAGGCTCCATTGATCCTATAGGAACTTGACCAAAGGAAAATATGTTGAGATTTTCATACTTATTTTATACTGATTTTGATGATATTGCACTTTAAATAAGGGTATTTTTGATGTTTTATTGTAGGTATGATGAATTATGGTCATTATAACAAAAAAATGTAAAAACGGTGCAATTTGGAGCAANCAAAATTAATTAACAAAATCAAGATTAACATAAATCTAAATCACCAACTTTAAATAAAATATAAAAATCAAAGGTAAAATAAACACCGCACACACATATTAAAATTACCTAAACTAACCAAATCCTAAATCAACACATCCTTAATTCAAACCAAAGCCACCTAAATCCAAATCCACTTCATCCAAGCCACACATTCAAACTCAAATCCATTTCAAGCTTCTCATGAGCCAAGACACCAAGCTAAATCCTCTTCATGAGAAGCCACCCAATTTCAAGGCAAGTTAAACCCAAGCCAATACTCTTCATGACAAGTTAACTCAAACCAAAACGAAGCCAAATGCAAGCCAAATTGCAACCTCATGTAAAATCAAGTTCAAAACCTAAAATACCCAGGTGACCCAAATCCAAACCCATGACTCGTACCCATGATTAAACAAGAAAATCCAAGATCAGTCATGCAAATCAAAGTCATCCAAAGTTAACCAAAGAAAACTAAAACCAAATGGGGTGAACCCAAACCCAAGAAAAGTTTCATCATGACCAACTTTACCCAAACCCAAAGGAAATTGAACCAAACTCAAAACCATCATACCCCAACCCCTTTGGTTCCTTCCCAAGGACCAGACACAACTCTCCAAAGCTAGTCTAAGATAAAGCTAATCCAAGCTCCCCCATGGCCTCCCATAGATATTTAAAGCCTAAATTTGAAAGCTCCTCAAGCAAGCAATACCCTACTCCCCTAAGCCAAAACTCTGTCAAAATTCCCTCAAATTAAGTAGCCAATCTCCCTCACAATTCCCCGTCATTCTTTAAGCCCTACTTCACCTTCTACTACATTGATTTCTTTTACACACAATAGGACAAAATTTCATTTCTCACACAAACTCACAAAAAAGTTAAGTGGATTGCTCCATAAGCTTCCACAAGCCCTAAAATTAATTTCTCCACCAAAATCCCCTCTTCTCAAGCCCTCTGACCAATCCCATGACAAAAGTGTGAGGCCACTTGGTCAAACTCATATAAAGACTCAAAACCAACAAAATTGGAGCTCAGGGGAGGTGCATTGAACCCAATCAATGACGAATTAAGCACCTAATCAAGGCCAAACCTTTTGGGCTAAGGTAATGGTCAAACTTAGTAGCGGCCCTCAATTTTTGTCCTCTTTTGAAAGAAACATTCTATTCTATCAATCTTAGTAGTAGGATGTGAAATCTAGAGCTTAGAGATCTTTTTGGATGGATTGGATCTTAGCTTTGCGCAAAAAATCACTCGAATCGAGCGTTTGATCACGAACAACTCGCGTTCACTGACCCTTTAAGGACAATGAAGAGATGTTGTCGGTTTCCATGTATTTGGAACAGATGGCGTAGACTAGATCGTTCAAGGACTGCAAGATGGATTAGTGAAGCAAATGGGATGCCAAAGTGGAAACGGAAGCCAACCACAAAGCGCTATGCAGAGTTTACCGTTTGCCTATGTTGACGTGGCAGTTGACTTAGACCACATTTTTAATAGAAAATTACTTCTTTTCCTAATTAATTAAATTCTGAAAATTAAATGAAACTTAAAAAATACATAACTAAATAAATAAATTTCATAAAAATNTTTTGTGATGAGTTTCTCTTACTCTCTCTTCTTGTTTAGAAATAATGGCATGAGAAGATTATGTCGTTGTGTTCATTTTACTTTTCTTTTATAATGAGTAGAATTCATGTTTAGGATTTTATGATGCATGTTATAATGAGTAGAATTCATGGTTTTTACTTGCACTTTATTTACATTACAATAAAGGTCTATTGTAGTGTTAAAGTTTGTTATAATTTCATTAAAACCCGAGAGGACTGTGTAATTCTCAACAAAGTATAACCACATTCAGATTTCATGGATGGTTAAGTTCATGGGAGTTGAATGCGAATAATAGGGAAATGTACTTTGATGGGCGTAGAATTGGAGATTTTAGGGTGACAGACTAAAATCCCCAATTCGGTCCTATTGTTTGAGTACTGAAGTGGAGATGTTAATCCTCAAATGAGGGGAACGTGGGAGCTCCGAAGTGAGAGCCGGTATCCTCCTAGCCTAGCCACGGATTCAGTAAAC
>JXCR01147243.1:120537-140842 GCA_002079205.1 Phalaenopsis hybrid cultivar
GAGGTTAACAAACTTCTCTCTTCTAACTTCTTGGATAACTCTTTAAAGATTACATTAGATATGAGTCCCATATTCAACTAAGATAATGTTCTTCTTTCAATTAAAAAAAAAGAAAATATAAAATGTCACCTAATAAAAGTAATATTAAAATCAAGGACATCCAATTTAATTGAAAATCAACCCAAATATTAATATTAAAATTAAAGCTCATAAAAATTTCAAAATGAAATTAAAATTGAAATAAATTCATAAAAGAAAAAAATAAAGTCAATAAAATTAAATTTAACAAAGTTACAAAAAAATTAAATTCATTAAAGCAAAATTAAAAATTTCAAAAATATAAAATATAATTGAAATCAAGGTTAAAAATCCATATTCACTAACGATCAAAATGTCCTCAGTCAAAATTGAAATTAAAATCAAACATCACTAAATTTTTCAAATTTAAAATAAGGTAAATTCACAAAATCAAAATCAAATTCAATAAAATCGAAATACAAAATAAAATCACCAAGTGAAAATAAAGTCACGAAAGTCCAAAATGAATGAAATCATCAAGTCAACCTAAAATCACATTCAAAATCAAATATAATTAAACTTAATAAAGCTATAAATCCGAATACCAATCCAAGTTAAGATCAAACAATATCACCAAAGTTAAAACAATCAAAACTAAATCAAATCAATATCTAAAATCTATTAAAATCATGAAAATTAAATTAAACAAAGTCAAGATTAAATCAAATTAAATTACCAAAAGTTTTTTTAAACCAAAATGAAAAATACAAAATTAATTAACAAAATCAAGATTAACATAAATCTAAATCACCAACTTTAAATAAAATATAAAAATCAAAGGTAAAATAAACACCACACACACATATTAAAATTACCTAAACTAACCAAATCCTAAATCAACACATCCTTAAATCAAACCAAAACCACTTCATCCAAGCCACACATTCAAACTCAAATTCATTTCAAGCTTCTCATGAGCCAAGACACCAAGCTAAATCCTCTTCATGACAAGCCACCCAATTTCAAGGCAAGTCAAACCCAAGCCAATACTCCTCATGACAAGTTAACTCAAACCAAAATGAAGCCAAATGTAAGCCAAATTGCAACCTCATGTAAAATCAAGTCCAAAACCTAAAATATCCAGGTGACCCAAATCTAAACCCATGACTCCTACCCATGATTAAATAAGAAAATGCAAGATCAGTCATGCAAATCTAAGCCATCCAATTTTAACCAAAGAAAACTAAAACCAAATGGGGTGAACCCAAACCCAAGAAAAGTGTCATCATGACCAACTTACCCAAACCCAAAGGAAATTGAACCATACTCAAAACCATCATACCCCAACCCTTTTGGTTCCTTCCCAAGGACCAGACACAGCTCTCCAAAGCTAGTATAATATAAAGCTAATCCAAGCTCCCCCATGGCCACCCATAGTTATTTAAAGCCTAAATTTGAAAGCTCCTCAAGCAAGCAATACCCTACTCCCCTAAGCCAAAACTCTGTCAAAATTCCCTCAAATTACTTAGCCAACCTCCCTCACAATTCACCATCATCCTTAAGCCCTACTTCACCTTCTACTACATTGATTTCTTTTAGACACAATAGGACAAAATTTGATTTCTCACACAAACTCACAAAAACGTTAAGTGGATTGCTCCATAAGCTTCCCCAAGCCCTAAAATAATTCCTCCACCAAAATCCCCTCTTCTCAAGCCCTCTGACCCATCCCATGACAAAACTGTGAGGCCACTTGGTCAAACTCATATAAAGACTCAAAAACAACAAAATTGGAGCTCAGGGGAGATGCATTGGACCCAATCAATGACGAATCAAGCACCTAATCAAGGCCAAACCTTTTGGGCTAAGATAATAGTCAAACTCAGTAGCGGCCCTCAATTTTTGTCCTCTTTTGAAAGAAACATTAAATTCTATCAATCTTAGTTGTAGGATGTGAACTCTAGAGCTTAGAGATCCTTTTGGATGGATTGGATCTTAGCTTTGCGCAAAAAATCACTCGAATCGAGCGTTTGATCACGAACAACTCGCGTTCACTGACCCTTTAAGGAAGATGAAGAGATGTTGTCAGTTTCCATGTATTTGGAACAGATGGCATAGACTAGATCGTTCAAGGACTGCAAGATGGATTAGTGAAGCAAATGGGATGCCAAAGTGGAAACGGAAGCCAACCACAGAGCGCTATGCAGAGTTTACTGTTTGCCTATGTTGACGTGGCAGTTGACTTAGACCACATTTTTAATAGAAAATTACCTCTTTTCATAATTAATTAAATTCTGAAAATTAAATGAAACTTAAAAAATACATAACTAAATAAATAAATTTCATAAAAATATAAAGTAAAATTTATGAACTTAGAGAAATAAGGAGAATCGAATAAAAATAAAAGCAAATATAGTTCCATAATCAACTTTAAAATTAACTAAAATAAATAAATAGTAAAAAAATATTAAAAAGAAAATTGAAATTGATTAACCCCTCTAACCATGGGGATCACCTATAATTTTCTCAAGGTCAAAGTCCAACATNCAAAAAAATATTAAAAAAATAAATATAAATCTAAATTAATTGAAAATTGAAATTGATTAACCCCTCTAACCATGGGGATCACCTATAATTTTCTCAAGGTCAAAGTCCAACATAAAACTAACAATTTGTAATTTTCTTTAAAATTAGCAATTAAGGTTAAAAATAATTATAAAAGATAAAATATATTAAAAAATTATAAAATCAAATGGAAATAAAAATGATATTAACAAAAAGTAAACCTATGAAATAAAGTGATATTTTTATCCACTTAAATTAATAAACCACTAAAATGAAATAAATGTATATTTATAATTTAAAATTTACCCTTTTCATCAAACATTAATTAAAACAAAGAACAAACCTCTTTAAATTCTAATAATTGGATATATTAATTGAGTAAAATGANCAATAAACCACTTAAATGAAATAAATGTATATTTATAATTTAAAATTTACACTTTTAACCCTTTTCCCCAAACATTAATTAAAACAAAGAACAAACCTCTTTAAATTCTAATAATTGGATATATTAATTGAGTAAAATGAAATGAGAAATGCAAATTCTAACTTGGAAAAGCAAAATTACATAAAAAAGGTAGATTTGTAATTATTAAAAATGTGAAAAATAAAAATTTATAAATTTATAAAAACTCTATTAATTACAAATCATGGGGAAAATGACAAAATCAACATTTAGAAAACTTCAAGAGAAATTTCCAAAATTAAAAATTCAAATCAACTAAATCTCACTTGAAATTGGATAAAATTATAAATTTATCCTGAGGGTTAAATTAACAAATTGGAAACTTCAAAACTTGTGAAATTTTGATTAAAACTCATTAACAAAACACCAAACAATCAAAGCATAACCCAATACATAATTGAAAAGAAGAAAAGGGACATATTTGCAATTTTACAAAAATTACAAATGTATCCTTCTTAACCTTTCAACCCTTAATTTAAATATTTAAAAGTTAAAAATTTATAAAACTTGAACCTAAATGATCATTAATCAACAAAATAATTACAAATAATGAAAGACTTATTTATAATTCTCAAAATTAGAAGAATGCCCTTACTTGCTTTTAAACCACCACACTAATCTCATCAACTTAAGATTTGTCAAACCTAATCTTAAACCATTAATGAAAGATACAATAATTAAATATTAAAATCTAGATATTTAAAAGTGAATTTGGGCTTATTTATAACCTTCTCCCCAAATTACAAATATACTCTTATCATCTTTAAACTCAAAAGATAATATCACTAAGATTGAGTAGTTCAACCAACTAATTCAAATCACTTATCAAAATAACATATATTAAAAAATATTCAAAAATATTGCCCATTAAATATATTTCAATATTTTATAGAATTAACTCACTAAAAAGTATTGAAATTCATAAAAAAATTAAATGAATTCAGAACAACTCGAAAACTTTAAAGTTTATTTAGAATCAACATTCAAACATTCCTATAAAATTTCAGGAGTCTTGAAGGTTATTTGAACATGTTAAAAAAAGAAAAGACAATATTATTAAAAATCAAATAAAAAGAAAGAGAAAATTATGTAAAAAATTTAAAAACAATCCTATTAAAAAAAATANCAGTTCAACCAACTAATTCAAATCACTTATCAAAATAACATATATTCAAAAATATTCAAAAATATTGCCCATTAAATATATTTCAATATTTTATAGAATTAACTCACTAAAAAAGTATTGAAATTCATAAAAAATTTAAATGAATTCAGAACAACTAGAAAACTTTAAAGTTTATTTAGAATCAACATTCAAACATTCCTATAAAATTTTAGGAGTTTTGAAGGATATTCGAACTTGTCAAAAAATGAAAAGACAATCTTATTAAAAATCAAATAAAAAGAAAGAGAAAATTATGTAAAAAATTTAAAAACAATCCTATTAAAAAAAATAAAAATTAAAAGACAATCTTATTCAAAATCAATTAAAAATTAAAAGATAATCCATTTAAGATAAATTAAAATTAAAATAATGATAATCCTTTTAAAATAAAATAAAAATTAAATAAATTTTAAAAACCAACAATTTTTTAAAAATACAAAAGGCATTAAAACTTAAAATGAACCCCTAATGAACAAATAAATAATACTTACAACTTTAACACATATTCCATCTCAGATTTACGAAAACATCTTAGATGATGAAACTCATGGTTATTGATAAGAAACTTGCTGTCAAATTAGACTAACTAGCTTTTCTGATTAAGTAAACCAGGGATTATGACAACTTGGAACGATGTGACTATGGAATCTTGATCGAGTTTTTTTTTCTCATTTTTCTCGATTAAATAATTAATAATCTATATCGTAGACGTTATAAAAGTATAACACTAGTTGTAGGATTCGGCTGGGTGAGGTCGTCATGTCGTGGTTGTCTTTCGATTTATGTTTGATTGCTCATTAGACATTTGTCTAGGACAAGTAAATTAGCTTTATTCTATTTATAGATTACACTTCTATGACNCCTCATTTTTCTCGATTAAATAATTAAAAATCTATATCGTAGACGTTATAAAAGTATAACACTAGTTGTAGGATTCGACTGGGTGAGGTCGTCATGTCGTGGTTGTCTTTCGATTTATGTTAGATTGCTCATTAGACATTTGTCTAGGACAAGTAAATTAGCTTTATTCTATTTATAGATTACACTTCTATGACATGTTAGTCTAGGTTGTTGTAGTTTTCCTTACATGTTTCTAGGATGTCATAGTAAGCATAGGACGTGTTAACTTTATTTTATAGAGCTACATTAGTAAGCCTAGGCTATTATATTAAAAATAAGTTTACTTTTCGCAATGTCTTTTCTCTTTGTAGAGTTAGGGTGTCTATCGTAGTCGGTCAAAATATTTGCATTTGAATCATCTAAAGAAAGATGAAAATAAAGTGAAGAATGAACCTCGACTAAACAAACAATGATTTTTGGATAACATTCTTGACCAGTGAGTTTAAGATAGGTTTAGGGTTGGCACTCTTTTGTCATCTTTGTTGTGTTGTTTTATTTGTGCTCAATATGTCTGATAAAATTTTAGGTAGATGTTTTATTTGACTCTTTTTGCCTAGATTACTGACAGACTCATCAAGGACTAAATTTTCTACCAAAAATAAATAATTTTAATATAGTTTTTCAAAATTAAAAGAAAAATCATAACTAACATAAAAAATAAAGAAATCATTGCATTCACGCCTTAGAAACATCATGCAATTAAAAAAATAAAAAACAACACTTCTTAAAATTAAGTAAAAACATCTTTAAAATTTAGGAATAGCCACAAAAAAGATCACTTATGGCATAAGCATTTCATATTGCATCTATTTGTTATTTTTCATGCACTTACTCATTGCATAGAATGGGGTGACTTGCCTTCGAGAGTCATGTCCTATAAAGTGANAACTTCTTAAAATTAAGTAAAAACATCTTTAAAATTTAGGAATAGCCACAAAAAAAGATCACTTATGGCATAAGCATTTCATATTGCATCTATTTCTTATTTTTCATGCACTTACTCATTGCATAGAATGGGGTGACTTGCCTTCGAGAGTCATGTCCTATAAAGTGAGTTATGTCATTGCATATCATTTAGCCTTATGAACAAATCTTCTAAATATTTATCATCATGGACTTGCATACCTATACACATCCTGCTATAATCTCTTGGCACTAAGAGTCAACAAAAAATAAATAAAATTACATGAGTGTGGTGAGCTTTAAGAAGCTAAGTTTTAAATTACAAAAAATAGGTTCATATTAGTCTAAAGACATTAAGTATACTATTCATACTTAGGTGGTTTGATTTTATAATCGAGTTGTAAGACATACTTTTCCTAATAAATAACAACACATCCTATCTTGCATTCATTGAGACTGGCCATGCATAGTTATACTGCAGTTAGGCAGCTTAGATGGCATCCCTTTATATGCAAAGTTATAAGTCCATTGCATTTTCTTTGTTGTGGGTTCTCTTCATTTATACCAGGTTTTTAAGGTTTCTCTCCTTTCAATGAACCTTACTTTAGTCTTAAGATTCTTAGGTTGTTCGTCGACCCTATGATATTGACAGAGTCTGTGACTCGACAAGTTATTTTTGAAGAAGGATTATGTGGCATGTAGACCATTAAACAACATTTCTACGAGCAACATTTTAGGACCAGTGATGGCAAAAAAGTCAACATGCTAGAAGGCATGGTGTTATACACTAAATTGTTCAATGAAGAAAAACAAGTTATCATCATTGAACTTGTAAAAGAAGCCATGATAGAGGACGAGCTGGATATTTTGAGAAAAGAACTTACTCACAACCTAGTCGATGAAAAAGAGGAAAAGGGAAAATTACCATCCAATACGGTTGTTGCTATAATTGTGATGACAGAGATGACAAACCTCCAGGCATCTTGAGATATGAACAGGTAGATCCTATGTCATCATTAACAAAATAATAAAATGACTAGTGGCATGGAGTATACTACCACCCGATTGCATTCCAAACAACTGTATTATTAAAATATATGAAGAAGGAGATTGCATCCCCTATCATATTGATTATGATACTTTTGAGAGACCCTTTTGTACCATTTTTTTTGTTGAATAGATGTGTTATTCTCTTTAGAAAAGAAATACAAGTCTGAGGACCAGGAGAAATTATAGGTTCATTTCAGGTACCTCTTCCATATGAGTCAGTATTAATCTTCAAAGGAAATGGAGCCGACATAATAAAGCATTGCATTCCTACGATTGATAGACAACAAATTTTGATAAAACTTCAAAGAATGTGTCCGGACAAGCAACCTATCAACTATCAACCCGTGCCAAAATTGCAAGGGTTATAACCTTTGGAGCTACCGTGACCCTATGTATATCTGAGCATCGAATTTCTTTTACAGTATTTCATAGTGCAGAATATCTGTAATAGGAATTGTAGCTACACATCACTGCTTGATGAATCTGACTGATCATCATGATGTACATCAATATATATGATATTATATTATGTTCAATGTAAAATTAGCATGTTATCTGGTGTATGTTAAACAATCCATTGACAATTTCTGCCTAGGAACACAAAGGCCAAAGCAGACACCCATGAATGACATTAACTAAAAAACAAAAATAATAAATAGATAAAACCTCATGAAATGACGTAAAATCAATTCTAGACCTTTACACCAACTAAACAACATATATGGGTAAAGTGTAATTTACTCGAGGTGGCTTACACCCAAACAAATAAATGAAAATCTCTAATCACATCACNTCCATCTTCAAGAGACTAGAATTAGGAGAGGCCCTGCTTACAAACCTAACCCTTTAATTAGCAGACGCATTGATGCAGTGGATTTAGTGTGTTAATTTTGTAAACATTTTTCAATATTACAAAATACATACGACAGATACAATAGCAAATATTCAAATTAATCCCAATAAAATAACTTCAATTAAAATAGTTTTATCTTTTAATAATCTTTAAACTGCCAAAATCCCCTTTAAAAATAACTCAAGTATACGTATCGCTCAAGTAATAAAATGCTCTAATGGAGTCCTAGATATTGATCCCACAGGGAAGTTGGAAATGCACGTAAATAAGTTCCTAAGATTATAATGTAAAGTATTATTTTAAAAATACAAAAAGTGAAGTGTGAAGTTTGAATATTAAGTAACAAGTGAATGCTAATTAAAATGTAGTTGAAAGATAAAATTAACTAAACTAAATGCTAAGCTTTCAAATGTAAAATTACGAAAATTAAAACTAAGATGTTGTGACGAAATGTTCAAATTTAATAAATCATCATTCCCCTTTACAATGAGTATATGGTTTATGAAGAAATTAAAATAATTTGAAAATATATATAAAAAGTGTTATGTGCCAAATTGGAGCAATCCTACTCTTCCGAGTGCATAAAGAATATTGACTANAGTTCAAATTTAATAAAGCATCATTCCCCTTTACAATGAGTATATGGTTTATGAAGAAATTAAAATAATTTGAACATATATATAAAAAGTGTTATGTGCCAAATTGGAGCAATCCTACTCTTCCGAGTGCATAAAGAATATTGACTAATCCAGAGTTTGGTTCCTAATTTCGTGATTAGGCTGGGAGGATACTGGCTGCCACTCCAGAGCTCTCATTACTCCCTCACTTGAGGGCTAATAATCTCGCATCAGTTCCCAATCAACTGGACCAAATCAGAGATTTTAATCTGCCACCTTAAAATCTCCAATTATGCATCCAACAAAGTATATTTCCATATTTATTTGCACCCAATTCCATGGATGAAATACTCTCCCATGAAATCAAATGTGATTCCCCCATGTTGTAGAAATCATAGGCCTTTCAGAACATATGTTTCTCAATATATTTTAACATTTTAATTGACCANTTGGATAAAACTGATGTGGAGGAGGTCTTGGATTTGGATAATTTGTTCAGGTCTCCTGACCTATCGTTTGGCAATTTTTCAGCTGTCCATGATCCAACTCCTGGGAATCTCGATTCGTTGTCNGTACTTCCATGTTGACTGCCACATCTAAAGCGTGACACTATTTTATTTCCCCTACTCTGTTGCTGACTTATCACCATAGTGAGGTAACAAGAGATAGAGCTATTTTGAATTTCTGTATTCAAAATAATAGAAATATAAATGCGGGGAGAATTATTTTTAAGAATATATTGACTACCGCAAGGAGTGAAACAAGTGGAGGTCTAGGACATCCTGGCCTCATTTATGCACTTTGCCAACTTTCTGGAGTGGAAGCTGGAGATGATGAGGAATGGGTTTACCCTATGAAACTCATTAGTAAAGCTAATTTGAAGACATGTGAATCCCATGAAAAATGGAGAACTGAGAGTAGGAGTCAAGAACCTTCTACTACTAGAGATATCCCCTCTACTAGTTATGACGTTACACCTTCTAGTTCCCCTACCCTGACTGATTTAATGAATGAGTTAACCTTGCAACAAAAGAGTATAAAGCTAATAAATGAAAGGATTGGAGATTTAGAACGTAGACATGATTATGATAGTGAGTACCTATATAAGCATTCGGACTTTGAGATAGCTTACTGCGAAGCTCAGGCCCGACACTACAGAGGTGAGCCTGATGTTACTTTTCCTGAATGCCCCCGATATACTCAGTANAGCCTAGTAGGGGTTCCATGGACCCATCCTCCCAAACTATTAGGACCCTAAGTTTACTAAGCCACGAAGGTAATCAACACGGCCCACTCCATCATCATCTAAAGTAATTCAATAGACCTTAAGTAAAATTAACAAAATATCTTGATTCTCATGACACTATTCAGATTAAAAGGTTGTGTAAGATTGCATGTCAAGGTTATGGATAATAAACCTATGTAGAATGGAGGAATGAATTGTCTAGTTACAAATCTATGCTGCCCCATAAAGAACTCATGATTTTGAGTCAGGATTGTCTCTAACACCCGAAACATTCTAAATAAAATCTATTAAGTGTTTAAAAGGTATGCTCGATAGGATAGGTTGAAAAAACAAAAATACTTTCCCTCAAGACATGCAAAATAAATATATATATCAAAAACATCCTAAGTATGGAGGACCTATTATTTTGTAAGGGNACAAGTTTACAAAATAAAATAAATAAAAAACACAACTTATCTCACAATCCTTCACATGCAAACTCCTAGAAGTTATTTCCAAGCCTTTCTCTCTTTACAAGCACTCTCAATTCTCTCTTAGAAGTGTAATGAAGAAGAAATCTCTCACATTCCCTCTCCTCTTACAATCCTTGAAGAAAATCTCCAAGCCCATGACTCTCGCTCTCTCTAACTCTCCTTCTTCATGTCACACAACTCATGCCTAAAACTCCTCTTTTTTTCAAGCCCTAGACTTCCTTCTTTAAGGCCATCATGCGCCAAAACATATTCAAAATTCCCTCCAAAATTCTATCCAAAAGTCAACTTTTTTGAATTTAAAAGACATGTCCATTGATCCAAGAGACATATCCATTCATAAAAGAACATTTCAAAGTGTTTAGATACATTAAATTACTCCAAGGGGCATTTANGTCTCCATCCAAAACAGATTCAAAATTCCCTCCAAAATTCTATCCAAAAGTCAACTTTTTTGAATTTAAAAGATATGTCCATTGATCTAAGAGACATATCCATTCATAAAAGAACATTTCAAAGTGTTTAGATACATTAAATTACTCCAAGGGGCATTTAGAACAAGTGTCCATTTGAAAATTCATGCAAAATTTGTCTCAAACCGCATTAATCTGCAAAAAAGTCATCCTTTGTGCATCATGCACCAACTCTCTGTCAAATGGCGCATTTGGTGAATCATGCGCCAGTTTGCTGTAGGCCGCGCTGTTCTGGGTTTTGGCGCATCATGCGCCAAAATTCAAAATTTCATTGTTTTGGCTCCAAATTTTGTCATTTTTGCTACTTTTGCTCCANCTGGCGAATCATGCGCCAGTTTGCTGTAGGCCGCGCTGTTCTGGGTTTTGGAGCATCATGCGCCAAAATTCAAAATTTCATTGTTTTGGCTCCAAATTTTGTCATTTTTGCTACTTTTGCTCCAAATACCTAAAATAGATATACCTACAGCAAAAAATGAAAACACCCTTCTTTAAAGTGTAATATCACCAAAAATAAGCGTAAAATATATACTTAAAACAATATATTATTTTGGTGTATCACTCATCCCTTTCCTACCCGATATAAATCATACAGAATGTGTTCACCAAAGTGGACTAATGCACATTTCTTGCAAACGTTGTAGTTCTATAAATGGAGAAGGGCAAAGAGATACCCTTGATACTTGGCCGACCCTTNATGAAAACACCCTTCTTTTAAAGTATAATATCACCAAAAAGAAGCGTAAAATATATACTTAAAACAATATATTATTTTGGTGTATCACTCATCCCTTTCCTACCCGATAGAAATCATACAGAATGTGTTCACCAAAGTGGACTAATGCATATTTCTTGCAAACGTTGTAGTTCTATAAATGGAGAAGGGCAAAGAGATACCCTTGATACTTGGCCGACCCTTNGCACAAAGATGAGATGCGATGCGAAGTGGGGTTGCGTCTTCGTCAGCTAGGGTGAGATGGTGCGATGTGGGAACTGTAGCTCACCTTCAAAACAAAGAATGTGTCTTCATCTTCGGCTTTTTTGAGTATTGTGGCTTTGTCTTTGTCTTTGAGTCGCAACATTGAGTAGGATACAAAATTTATCTACTTAGGACAACTCCCCTATTTTTTATTTCTTGTGGGCCCTAGCTTTGGGTATTGAACCATGCCCCATTTTGTTAAAAAATGTGTTCATTCTAGGTCGTAACATGTCTGATAAGAGTGGCAACTAAAATTTACATTAAAAAATGACAACTAGTTTATGATGTGTCAAACAACCACTAAATTCTAATTTTTTATTGTAATGTAACTTTTTTAATATGAAATAGTTTGCAAAGATAACTAGCTTTGTGTTTGGGTATTCTCACTAGAAGATGGATAATTTCTTACTCCATCCATCCATGTTATTTCTCCAATCTTTTCTTTCATTCATTTGATTTGGTGAAGAAAAATGCAAATATGCCCTTAAATTGGTATTTCTTACTCCCTTTTTCCATGTTAAAGTTGATCAACTTAGTGTTTTCAAGTATCTTGTTGGTTTATCCTTAGGTTTGAGATGTAAGTTCTCTTTATTTGACACATTTTGGAAATCCACAAGAAATTATTTTCTTATATATTGCTCTTTTATTTAACTTTAATGCAGTAGTATTTTCGCAAGGAAATCTGATAACATAATTGATAACCACAGTCATTCCACAAGGATTGCATAGTACACCGCATTTGTGCGGCATAACTAACACCAAAACAAACATTGTATACAAAATCCTATATAAGCACAGTAATGTAGAAGTGCTTAATATGCACAAATGCAGCATATTGAAATATAGTAAATTTTTTACCAAATATTCTTGCACTTTCTTGCCTCTTTCTATGCCATTTCACATGGAATTAGAGCTCTTGCCGAAAGTCCATCTATAATCGACCTTCATTCATACAAACAACTGCAAATTCTCGCACACAAATTCCCCCGCAGTCGTTATATCAGGAAATTCCATAAACAAAAGGGCCAACATCTCTCAACCCATAAAAAACACTACCATCCCACCCCAACTAAAATTTTTCATTAGTGGAATTAAAACCATTATAACCGTTATCAGCATGTAAGTCACTCTTGAAGACCTCCCAATTTAAAAATCTTAAATTATGAAATTATTTAGAGCAAATGGCTTCGATGGTTATTTTAGTGGATCCACACCACGTCCTACTCCATTTCTCACTGCCCTTGATGGCACATTTCAACCAAACCTTGACCATGATCTATGGCCCCTGGTCAATCAGAACCTGGATGCAACCATCTTCTCCACCATTTCTCCTTTCACTTTCCCCTATGCTCTCAATCTGGACTCCTGTCAAAACATTTGGCTAACCATTGAACGTCGCTTTCAATCCACCAATCATTCTTGCATCATTCAACTTAGAAAAGAACTTTTCAACCTGTCAATGAAAGATCAAACCACGACTTAGTATTTGTCGTCCATCAAATCCAATGTAGATGTCATTTTATCGGTCATATCGGCTCTCCCACTTAAAACATCATCCATTACACACTCAATAGTCTACCATTCCCTTAAAACAGCGATACTAACCATCCTATAGTTAGGGCTCTTAATGATCTGATTGTCTCTTCACACATTATATTCGATTTTGAGTTGAACCGACTTGAAATTGAATTGAGCTTGATCTGGCTCGAAATTGAAACGAGCTGGCTCAAATTGAGTTATTTGGATTCGTTTCTGCTCAAAATTGGCTCAATCCGGCTTAGAATTGAAAGTAACTGGCTCATATCGAGTTATGTGGATTCGTTCCAGCTGAAATCTGCTTGAAATTGGCTCGTGGTTTTTTATATTCAATTTTACTTGGATTATACATATAATTTTTATAAATTAAAAAACTTCGAGCCGATCTCGAGTCAGTTCGAGTCAATCCATGTATGACTCGAAATCGATTTGAAAAAAAAATCGTTCCAAAGTTTCGGCTCATAGCTCAACTTGTTTATTTCGATCCGAGCCAAAATTTGAATCAATTTTTGAGTGATTAACTATCTTCAAGCTAAATTCACATCTCTACCTATAGAACTACTCAGCCTGGATGATCTTTATTCTCTCATATGCAACAAAGAAACCAATCTAACCCTTGAAGTAGCTCATGAGCTTCAAACTTTTACCGACAGCGCAACACTTATATCAATTTGTGCCGAGGCAAACTCTCCAACAACCGAGGTAGATCTTGCATTGCAAAAAAAGCGGCAATCATGGAAAAAAAATCTACACATCCGTTAATTGTCAAATCTGCAACAAATTTGGTCACTCAGTTCTTCACTGCTGACACTGAAACAATCCCAACTTACCATATACCTCCACCCAACTTAGTATTCATAGCAAATACATCTAACAATGAAACTGAATGGATTCTTGACATTGGTGCAAGGGCTCGCCTCACATTCGATGCCACTCAGCTCACAATTTTCAACCATATTAATGTACAGAAGTCACCATGGCAACAGATCCTCATTATCTATTACTCACGCCGGCCAATACATCCTTCCCGCAACCTCCCATAAGCTCCATCTCACTTCTTTATTTCATGTCCCAAAACTTTTCTATAATCTTCTTTTAGTATACAAGCTTGCTTCTGATAATCTAAGCTTTCTCCACTTCGATCACTCTGGCTATATCATCAAGGATAGTCAAATAACTTAGACCTCTTCTGAGTTACCACTTGTAATGGACGTTACACACTTCGCCAACAACAACAACTAGTTGCACTAAAAACATCTAGCTCAGATCCTCAGTTGTTGTTGCTACTTGGCATAATTAGGCCGGTCACCCCCACCCAACAATTCCACAACTCGCTAAAACCACTCCATTACTAGGCTTACATCTCTTAAAGTACTATGTACTCAGCTCTACTAAGTGCCTTACCCGACTTGTGCTACTTCTCCTCTTAAACTGGTCGAGTCCCTTTTCCTTCGAGCGGCTCAATCCAACACGTGTGATGCCGCTCTTCTCTTTTCCCGCTTCTCCTTCGCAGTGGAAGACTCGCAATTCAACCGTCTCTGCATGCGTGTGCTATTCGGCTTTCTCCTCCTTCACACAAGCTCTCGTATGCCAGCCGTTCGACGCCTCCTTCTCCGCTCAACAGAGACGCCATCTCTACCCTACCCTCGTGTCGTCTTCCTCTACTTTGCATGCCGTTGAACAAGTAAGTTGATTTATATAGGCAAAATCACCTTCTAAATCTCGGACGTCTTGTTTCTTCTCGCTCTATTCAGCTGCCAACTCTTCATTTCGTCTTCCTCGCTTCTTTATTTACTCTTCCATCTGTTTACCTTCTCTTCTTTGGTTCTTGTCTTTGTCTTCCCCGAACTGAAAGAAGTCATTATAATATGATCGGCTACAAGTGGACCTTTCATACACAATTGGTTGCCCAAAGATACAAACAAGAAGACGAAATTGACTACCATGAGATATTCAACTCTATAGCTAAATTGCCCACAATCTAAGCTCTTCTCGCCATTGCAATTAATAAACAGTGGCCAATCACTCAGCTTGACGTCATCAACGCCTTTCTCCTTAGCACACTCAATAATGTTGTATACCTTCTTCAAGCCCCAAGTTTTCATGACCTTACCAAACCAAACCATGTATTATCTTTTTCGTAAAGCCTTTTAGGACCTTAAACAAGCACCTCGACAGTGATATAACACATGCTCCCTCAGCCTTCAACGCCTTGGCTTCAAATTCAGCAATGTCAATCCTTCACTCATGATCTACAACACCGATAACATCTAAATCATAGAACTTCATATATTTAGATGACATACGCTAAGTGGCAATAACTCCACCTCCTACAACACCTAGTCAATTAACTTCAAGAACACTACCAACTCTTTAATCTTGGGCCAACATCAACCTTCCTGAACAACCAAGTGCAAACCATAACCAATGGCCTATACCTCAGCCAAGCGAAGCATGCAACTGACATCCTGAAATTGGCGAGCATGGAAACCTGTAAACCCCTCAAAACTGTCATTGCCACTAACGAGCTCCTTTAACCATCCAACTCCTGACCTTTAACGCCAACTGGCCTGATCTCTGTAATACCCAACAATAACCAGAACCGACATTGTGCTTGCTATCAACAAATTCTGCCAACACCTAAACCAACTCCTCAATGAACACTTCTGTCAGCTTAAACACTTTCTTCACTACATAAGTGACACTATCACATAAGGATTACCAGAGCACAATGGTCCTCTTCTCCATTCCTACTTTGATTCTGATTGGGCCGGCGACACCACTGATGGATTGTCCACCACCAGATATTTTATATTTCTTTGTCCTACTCTCCTTTCATGTTGTGTCAAGAACCAAACAACAGTAACCTGGCCCTTGCAACAACTGCTATAGATACTATCTAGCTACGTCACATCCTATAGGACTTCAACCTTAACCTCAGTGCTCATACCTCACTCCACTGTGACAAACATATCGGCTCTCGCTCTGTAGCATTCCACGCCAAAAAAAAACATAATGAAGTAGATTTCATATGGGGCTGCATCAATTCAATCTCCATTACAGTCCACCATCTCTCCAGCCATGATCAGCCAGCAATTCACAGAACTCCTACCAAACAATTGATTCAAGCTACTATGTGACAAGTTAACACTCTACGGCATCGACCATCAACTTGCGGGGAACTGATAACAAAATTGATAAGAGCAGTGTTGGAATACATGCTTAGGATTGTTGAACGTGTCTAAGTTTGATTGAGTCAAGGTTGTTCCTTAATCTTGAGTTAGTTTTGGTATTCTTGATTCTGTTTTCTTTTTTCTTGGTTGTTTTTCAGGACCATTTTGTTTGTGGTTTGTTATTTTTTCATGCTTTAAAAATTGTAATGCTTCATGTTAATAATAGTGTTAGTTTTGATTTCCCTTCAATTTACAACAATTTATTGTAGTTCTCTTCTTTCTCATTTCAAGAAACCAACAATTTGGTATCAGAGCTCTCTTCTTAATGGACCTGTGTGTGAGTTTGAGCAGTTATGGAGATCAAAGCTAGTTTTTCTTTAGTTGCTCCACCAGTGTTTGACGGAGATAACTTCCAGATCTGGGCAATACGCATGGAGATATACCTGGAATCTTTGGATCTCTGGGAAGCAGTGGAAGAAGACTATGATATTTCTCTTCTCCCTAACAATCCCACCGTAACACAAATTAAAGCACAAAAGGAGAGGAAGACAAAGAAGTCCAAGGCAAAAGCCTGCCTGTTTGCTGCAGTTTTCTCCATGATCTTTACTCGTATCATGTCATTGAAAATGACAAAGGAGATCTGTGATTATCTCAAAACTGAGTATGAAGGAGTTGAAAGAATTCGAGGGATGTAGGTGCTAAACTTAGTTCGTGACTTTGAGTTGCAAAAGTTGAAGGAGACAAAAACCATAAAGAATTACTCTGACAGACTACTTAACATAGCAAATCATGTCAAATTATTGGGTTTTTTTCTGGAAGATTCAAGGATTGTTGAGAAAATCCTTGTAACAGTGACTCAAAGATTTGAGGCTACCATCACCATCTTAGAAAACATGAAGGATCTGTCAAAGATTACTTTGACAGAACTTCTAAGTGCTTTACAAGCACAAGAGCAGAGGCGTGTAAGGAGGCAAGAAAGGACCGTCGAAGGAGCTCTACCAGTCAAGCATCAAGATGATGAACAAAATAGGAGGCCCAAGAACAAGAAGTTTCAAGCTACAAGTAGACAAAGCTCTGCACCTGGGAATAGAAACAAAACTGGAAATAAAAGATTAGGAATAAAGAAAGATTACCCTCCTTTCAAATGCTGGAGAAGACCAGATGCAAAATGCAGCAAGTGCAATCAAATGGGACATGAAGCTGTCATTTGCAAGAATAAAAATCAGCAGCAAGGAGATGAATCACAAGTGACAGATCAAGAAGATGAAGACTAGCTTTTCGTTGCAACTTGTTTCACAAGTTATGAAACAAGTGCGAACTGGCTCATTGATAGTGGTTGTTCTAATCATACGACACATGACAAGGAGTTGTTCAAGGAATTGAAGAACACCGAGTCCAAGAAGAATATATTGCAGTCAAAGGAAAGAGCACCATACATTGCGAGCTGTTCAGGAACCAAGTTGATCACTGATGTTCTCTATGTACCAGATATTGATCAAAACTTGCTCAGTGTTGGTCAATTGATAGAAAAGGGATTCAAAGTAGGGCTGTAAACGAGCCGAGCTTGAGCAAGCCCAGGCCCGGCTCGTGTTCGGCTCGCTCGAATCTGGCTCGTGTTCGAAATCGGCTCGTGTTCGAAATGGCTCGTGAACAGTGTGTTCGTGTTCGGCTCGAATTACTTTTTCATGTTCGTGTTCGGCTCGTGTTCGGCTCGAAAATGGCTCGTTAGAATATAAAATTATTTAATAAATATTATTTTTTTAAAAAAAATAATAATTTTGTATAAAAAAATTTGAAGGACAAATTTCATACAAAAATTCATAAATTTATTAACTTATAAAATAATGAATTCAAAAAATTTCACAAAACTAATTACATCAGTTTTTTACAAGAATATTACCATCATTTGACAAAAAACTTAGAAAATAAGAATCAATTTATTACAAATTTTAAAATGTATAAACTAAACAAGACTAAAAAAATACAAATAAAATCATAAAATAAAAATGTAAATTAAAAATAATTGTATTGAACATATTAGTCTTCTTATGCTTTACATACAAGTTGTATGATACAACTCAAAATCTCAAATAACTAAAACTAATTTCTGCGCATTATAACTTCATGAAAATGTTGGTCCGACACGAGCTCTTGAACTGATGCTGCTGAAGCATCTCGAATACTTCTCCAACTTCGATGACGGTTGACGAGCTCTTGAGGAACCTTTCCATTAGCTGCATGAAACATCTCAAATACTTCTCCAACTCCTTACCAAAATGCGCATAGCTGCATGAAACATCTTAATACTTAAAAAAAATAAACAATTAATAAAAAAAGGAAAATCAAGATGATAAACTGCTAAAAAAAGATGCATTTACATGGAGCTGAACCTGAAATTAACAAAAAATAGATACCTTTCCATTAGAGCTGAAATTAATTATGGACATATAGAAATTAACCTGAAATTATACATTAGAGCTGAACCTGAAATTAACAAAAAATAGATATCTTTCCATTAGAGCTGAAATTAATTATGGACATACAGAAATTAACCTGAAATTATACATTATAGCTGAACCTGAAATTAACAAAAAATAGATACCTTTCCATCAGAGCTGAAATTAACCTAAAGTTGCAGATATATGTATATGCTGCTATCCACTTTCTGGAAAAACAAAAGAAATCTATATGCTGCTAGCCAAAAGAAATCTATATGCTGCATTGCTGCTAGCCAAAATAATGTATTAAAAGAATTAAGGATGGGGTTAGAAGCATCAAATGCTGCTGCTATCCACTTTCTGGAAAAACAAAAGAAATCTATATGCTGCTAGCCAAAAGAAATCTATATGCTGCATTGCTGCTAGCCAAAATAATGTATTAAAAGAATTAAGGATGGGGTTAGAAGCACCAAATGCCGTCTAACATACTTGAGAAAGATCTTATGCTAGCAAAACATGCACCTTTTATAGCTTTCCCAAGAACTAAATCCCTTAATTGAAATTCTGTACCAAAATTGCATTAAATTACACCATTAGAGAAGCATATTTCAAAAGCACTGAAGAAGCCATAAAACAGATTAAGCTAACAAATATGAAGCATTTTTACCTCAGCTAACCACATCATTAATCTCAGCCTCCATGCTCCAGTAAGTTTCAAATCCTCAAAGATGGCCATACTGAAATTTGCCAATTAGATTTAACTTAATTGTTTCATTGAGATCATTAACCTCTTGTGGAGAGAAGATGATGGCAGCCTGGCAGGTTCCCCTTCCTTCAATCCTAAGGGATTGACAAAAGGGCAAACACCCCTCCCAGTAGAAGCATCAAAACCACTTCCAACAACTTCAGAAAACTAGAAACTAGAAAACCCCCAACCAGCAAAAGAACCAGAACTCAGATAGTGGATGAAATAGCAGCAGAACCCCAAGAATCAAATAGAGCAGGAAACAAAAAAACAAGCTCCAAAGATGAAGCAGACAAAGCCAGTCCAAGGCCAAAACCTGGAGCAAAAAATAGCTAGCTACTAACAAAGGTTCAAAAGAAGTCTTCCCAAGCAAAACCCAATTAAACTCCACAACCCACAGAGATCCCTTGAATTAAAAACAAGCTCCTTTACCCAGTTCCACAGCACTTCCAAGCAGATCAATCGCATCAAAACCCTAGCAGAGCAAAGCTAGGTCCAGCCGACACCATCTTGTTTAAAATGGTTGCAAGATTATTTTGCCTTACAAAATTAAAGAGTAAGAATAACCATCTAAGGCATCATTTTATATTCTTATCTTAAAATGGTTGCAATCTTGTGTTGCCTTCCAAAATGAAGATTAAAAATAAACTTCTAAGGCATCATTTTATATTCTTATCTTAAAATGGTTGCAATCTTGTGTTGCCTTCCAAA
>JXCR01147243.1:146136-190054 GCA_002079205.1 Phalaenopsis hybrid cultivar
GGCTCGTTAGGCTTAACGAACGAGCCGAACACGAGCTGCTTAACGAGCCGAACACGAGCTGTTCACGAACAACGAGCCAAATTGACAGCCCTAATTCAAAGTGATGTTCATGGAGAAGACCCGTGTGATAGAGGATGCTACAGAATAAAAGATGTTTGAAGTTAAGATGGCAGGAAGGAGTTTTTCACTCAATCCAATGCACGAGGAGGAATAAACTTTTCTAACCAAAGAAAGCCTCTCAATGGTGTGGCACAGGAGGCTCGGGCACTATCACCACCAAGGGCTACTGAAGATGTAGTCCAAAAGGATGGCAATAGATCTTTCAGAGTTTGATGATCACATATCGACCCGTAAGGCTTGTCAATTTGGAAAGTAAAACAGTCATTTCCCAAGTCAGTATGGAGAGCCACCTATAGGCTGCAATTAGTCCACACAGATGTTTTTGGACCTCAAAGAACTCTCTCATTAGCAGGTAGTTGATATTATGTTGCTTTTATTGATGATTTCACTAGAATGTGTTGGATTTTTTTCTTAAAATCCAAATCAGAAGTGGCTGGAGTATTCACGAAGTTCAAGAAGATTGTGGAAAATCAAAGTGGCAATCAAATTCAAATATTGAGGTCTGATAATGGCAAGGAATATACCTTAGAAAATTTCAATGCATTTTGTGAAGAAGCTGACATTGAGCATTAAAATGGAGTTAGTGAAAGGAGAAACAAATACATCTTAGAAATGACTAGATGTATATTGCATGAAAAGAATCTACCCAAACAATTCTGGGCAGAGGCAACTCATCCTGCGGTTTTCTTGCAAAATAGACTGCTGACAAAAACAGTCAAGGATCAGACACCTTATGAGTCTTGGTATGGTTATAAACCTTCTCTAAGTTTTCTCAAAGTATTTCGTTGTTTGTGCTTCACTCATGTTCCACAAATCAAGAGAGACAAGTTAGACAAAAGAGCACTTCTAGGCATCTTTATCAACTATAGCACTATTGCAAAAGTTTATAAAATTTTCCAACCACAAACTGGGAAAATTGTTATAAGCAGAGATGTTCATTTTGTGGAAGATGAAGAATGGAACTGGGATGAGGCAAAGAAAAATGGTCAAATTGTAGCAGATTTGCAGCTTAAGTTTCATGCTTCAATCACAGATGAAGATGAAATTTGGCAGAATGAGTTGGTGGATGATGCTTCTGTAAGAGGTACTAGATTACTCGTGGACATTTATGCAAGATGCAATATAGCCGTGTGTGAACCCGCAAATTTCGAAGCAGCAATGAAAGACAAGAATTGGATGGCTGCAATGAAGGGGGAGTTGTCCATGATTGAGAAAAACAAAACATGGGAGTTGATTGATCGACCCCAAAATAGGAAGGTGATTGGAGTCAAGTGGATGTACAGAACCAAGCTTAATGCTGATGGCTCAATCAACAAGCATAAAGAAAGACTTGTGGTAAAAGACTTTGCTCAAGTTTTTGACGTGGACTACTCAGACTACTCAGACACCGGTCGCTTGGACACCATAGGGCTTTTGCTTGAGAGTGTATTAGCTTGATGTAAAATCAGCATTTTTAAATGGCATTTTGCAGGAAGAAATTTATATTGAGCAGCCTGAAGGCTTTGTGAAGAAAGGAGAGGACGAGTTGTTTCTTCTCAAGTAGGCTCTTTATGGGTTGAAACAAGCTCCAAGAGCTTGGTACCAGCAAGATAGATGAACATTTGCTGAGCTTAGGCTTTGAAAAAAGCCTGTATGAGGCCACTCTTTATGTCAAACATCAAAGTAATGATGTTTTGATAGTCTCTCTTTATGTTGATGATCTTTTGCTGACAAAAAATAATGTACGGCTAGTTGAGGACTTCAAACAAGAAATGATGAAGGTTTTTGAGATGACAAATCTTGGGTTGATGACCTTCTTTCTTGGAATGGAAATTAAGCAAGCTGAGCATGAAGTCTTCATCTGCCAGAAGAAATATGCCAAGGAGATTTTGAAAAGGTTCAAGCTTGAAGAGTGCAAGGAAGCAAGCACTCCTATGAATCAAAAGGAGAAGCTGTGTAAGGAAGATGGTTGATTAGGGATATTTTAGAACTTTGATTGGTTTCTTGATGTAACTTACAGCAACACGTCCTGATATTTTAAATGTTTTAGTATCTTATCTAGGTTTATGCACTGTGCAAGTGAATTGTATCTTAGGGCTGCCAAAAGAATGATTCGATATGTCAAAGGTACAAGTGAATTTGGTGTTAAATTCACAAGAAGTTAGGAGTTCAAGCTGGTTGGCTTCTCTGATCGTGACTAGGGAGGTTCCATTGATGATATGAGGAGTACTTCAGGCTACTGGTTTACTCTTGGATTTAGTATTTTCTCATGGAGCTTGAAGAAGCAAGAAACTGTAGCTCAATCCACTGCTGAAGTAGAATTTGTTGCTGCAACAGCTGCTGTCAATCAAGCTTTGTGGCTGAGGAAGATTTTAATGGATCTCAATCTAGAGCAGAAAGAAATTACTGAGATTTTTGTTGACAACCAAGTTGCCATTGCCATTTCCCTAACCATGCGTTTCATGGGAAAATTAAGCATTTCAACACCAAGTTATTTTTTCTAAGAGAAGTGCAGAAATAAGAATTTGTGACTTTAGTTTTACTACAAATATGAAGATCAGTTGGCTGATTTGTTTACAAAGCCACTTCAAATCAGCAAGTTTGAGTTTCTAAGGCAAAAACTTGGTGTTCGCAACTCCTAATGCAAGGAGTGTTGGAATACATGCTAAGGATTGCTGAACGTGTCTAAGTATGATTGAGTCAAGGTTGTTCCTTAATTTTAGGAGTTAGTCGTGGTATTGTTGATTATATTTTCTTTTTTCTTGACTATTTTTCATGACCATTTTGTTAGTGTTTTGTTATTTTTTCAAGCTTTAAAAATTGTAATGCTTCACGTCAATAATAGTGTGGGTTCTGATTTCCCTTCAATCTACAACAATTCATTTTAGCTTTCTCTTCTTTCTCATTTCAAGAAATCAACAAGCAGCCACTCACGTGGATTGCATGGTACACTGCTCCTGTATGATTCTCATCTCAGCCCTTAGCATATAACAAACTCTCCTTGGACTGTCTGATCATAACTAACACCAAAATAAACACTGTATACAAAAGCCTATATAAGCACAGTAATGTAGAACTGCTTGAAATGTACGATTGCAGTATACTGAAATACAGTAAATTTATAGCAATATTCCTGCACTCTGTCCGTTTTTCGCTTCACTTCTACTTCCCTCTTTCTATAACTTTCCACAAAATGTTCACCCATGTGGCTTTTCCATTGTATTCCTCAAAAACCCGACGAGTTATTTGTTTTCTTTAAACACAGGGCTAGTCAAATCTGTTGTGCATAAGATAGTTTGGATTATTATTATTGTTGTGCTAGAAACTTCACGAAGATAAAATGAGAATTTTATATGTTAGTTTCACATGAAAATCATGCATATATACAGACAAAAGAGAAGAATATAAGCGGCACTAATGTTTTTATGTGAAAATCAAAATGAGAAAAATTCACGGGACCTGACCCAAATGAGGTGATTCATTAGTAAATTATATTATTTTGTTCTTCTTAATTAGAGCAGTTAAGATTAAAAAAAATTACACAATTTATCTTCTTTAGATGTGGTAGAGCGACATCATGACGAATGTTGCCCGCTTCTGATACCTCAAAACCCCGAGCAAACCTGTCCGAATGGGGTGCGGTGGATACGGAAGAACTCGAACCATATGCGATGGTCTCCCGTTGTGGTACTATCGAACTCCTAGCAGTTGTGTCTGATTGGGATATCGTAGAAACAGTTGCATTGTCGGCCCACCTGAAGAATTTNTCTAGCAGTTGTGTCCAATTGGGATATCGTAGAAACAGTTGCATTGTCGGCCCACCTGAAGAATTTGCAGTCTTCCGGTTCTTGTCCCCACCACGGGCACCTGTAAAACGGACTCCCGAAGCTATGTGTCTGGCGTGACGTGAATAGCAAAGATGGTAGTCCGCAACGACACATCACTTTTTCTGACTTCCCTGAATGTCTGGAACTCATCGTCCTGTAGTTATTAAAATTAGAATAGATCAGTCCAAAAATTGAGGAAATATAAACAGTACACTTACCCAAGTGTGGAGACAGCAATTGCCGACAACAAATTTATGTGGTCATCCAAACTGCTCCACCATTATCCACCATATAAGAGGTAAAGCTATTAACCAGTATAAGGTAATATATCCACATTAATTATAAAATATGCTCAAAGCTGTTAATATAAACTCTTATATAAGCATCAACTGTCTCTATTATACTCATGATTCCATAAAACAAATCACAAATTTACATGAATATCACACAATCTCTACATATTTACATATCTAACATCTCAAGTTTGATATTTACATTTACAGCACTTTGGTGTCATAAATATGTGCATTAGAAATGAGCAGCCCATTGACTGGTTGGGAACAAAATAGTTAATAAAAGCATTTACATAAATACCACCCAAATCCTATGTATCTACAGAATCTCCCCTTAAGAGTATCATAAATAAAATTCTAATTACAACAGTTAAAAACTTTTTCAAATCAACTTTGACTTGCATACTTGATTCCCCCAATTCCATCATCAAAAAAATAAATGACACAATGGTTGCTATAATTATTTAAGCCATCATAAAGTGCCAAATTTTTTTAAGTACGGGACAATAGAGAACAGAGGTTGAACAAATACATGGGGAACAAACATATGGGACCACTTGAGTGTGATGACAACACTCGGATATAAATTATTGTAGTACGACAATCACAAATTTCTAGATCAATGTTGCAAGATAGTTGTATTGCCTCACAAAATTCCCCCAAACAAAACACTTATCAACTTCATATAGCATCCTTCTAGTAAATGCCTCACAAAAAACTTCATGCATTAATTCATATGCATAATTAAAACGAAATTAATGCCAACTGCAGGAACTACAGTTGAGTATTAAAAAAACTTCATGCCTCACAAAAGAATATGCATAATTAAGAGCAATCTATGGGATGGCTTAACTCATATGCACATCATGCATTAACTCATATACACAGCCCTTAAAGAGTCGTAGCTTATATTTAATACTACTTGATACTAATGGGGGATACAAACGAAATTCATGTCAACTGCAGGAACTACATAACATTCCATACTAACTGAAATACAGGAACTTTCATGTCAACTGCAGGAAATACATGCCAACTGCATAACATTCAATGGGGGTTAACATTCCATACTAACTTTCATGCCAACTGCAGGAACTAAATACAAACTATCTTCATGCCAACTACAGGAACTAAATTCATGCTAACAGCAGGAACTAAATACAAACTACCTTGATGCCAACTACAATACTAAAAATGCTCTCCAGCAGGTATGCGAACAAGAGACAAATAAAAAACATCAAACCCCAGACCCATGTATATCTTTAGAACCATAAAAATGAATTCCAATAGATATTTGAACAAGGGACAGCTGCAAGCATCAAAACTGAGCCCCAAGTGTATTTTCAAACCATAAAATGACCTCCAACAGGTATGCGAACAAGGGAATAATAAAAAACATCAAACTCGAGCCATAAAAATGAATTCCATCTCGGTAATAGAATATTCATTGAACCAGTGCAAACTATTTGTATAAACATAACGTGAGAGCTCTAAAATAATTATCACCCAAACTTTCATTGTTGCAAAACCACATATGCAAGAAATAACAATAATGCAAGGCTTTTTTACCCATTCAGTTGTGAACAAACATCGACACAACAGAATTGTTTCTTTAACCAATTTTGTCATAATAATCTCGTCCCAATCAAGTCCACTTGTTTAAATAATAAGCTCGGCTCAACTCATCTACACCATAGACAAGATGAGTAATAAAAAAGGGCAATAAGATCCCTACCACCAAATTATTATATATTTACATATCTAATAACAAAACCTTATTTTTTACATTTATAACATCCAAATCTTTCAAATCACATAAAAACTATAACTATATTTACTTTAAAAAAAGTAAAATACACATTCTAATGCATAGATAAGATGACATATATGTAAAAACCGAAGTTTATGTAAATCTTTCCAATTAAAATAGAATGGTCCCAAAAATAATACTGACTTTTAAGAAATTATGTGACTTGTTGAAGAAAGTCAGAAAACATGGCTCAAAGAATACCAAAGATATGTAATACACTCCACTTTGCACAAACGAGCCGACAACAAAAGCTCCATTTTTTGTTCAATAAATGCAATACACTCCATTTTAGAAATAGTAGGCAATCTAATTTCAATTGTCATTTGCACTATGTCATTTGACTTTGTTGAACATCATTGTTATTGCAAAGCACATACAATATAAAAAATAAAATATTAAACAACTTTAATACCAGATCGCAGGGAACAGAGCATTGCAATCAATATCTTATAGCCTCAACAAATACCCTAAAAGAATCAAATCGCAGGGAACAAAACATTGCATCAATATCATCTAGCCTCAACAAATACCCTAAAAGAATCAGTAACTTTGAATAGCATGGAGACCATATGAACAAAAAACGAAAAAAAAAATTTCGGTTAATACGAATATACACTGTTCGAAGAAAGGTTGGGATGGGGAATGGAGAAGAGAACTGTCTGAAGCTTCAAACATATCACAAAAACAGTGGATCTATATTTTTACCAGCGCTACTTGCATATTCAGAATTGATCTAGGTTTTAGCCACCTAAACACTTCCAAACAGATGAATCGAGTGAAATTTCTTGCCAAAATCTTAAATCTCTCGGCGAAATGGGGGGAAAGAAGGGAGGAGCCGAGCGAGGAAAGAGTTTTGTTACCTGCGGAGCGACGGAGGTGAGATCGACGCCAAATGTTCGAAGGAAGGTCGACTGCGGGCTTAGGAGGGTAGCGGAGGAAAAAATGGAGTCCAAACGCGGATCGCGGGGATATAACTTAAAAAAGTTGTTTCCAAAAACACCTGTAAAACGCGATATCCAAACGCTGGGGCGGCGTTTTTAAAAACGTCGCCGCACATTTAAACTGCCCCAAATAGGCCCTAAGAGAGGAGAGGATATCTGGAATATATTTTTTTATACTGAAAAAGCCCGCCCATCATGGCTCTCATGCCTGAACTGTTTGCGTAACTTATTAATTTGCATATATATTGGCGGTGCATTTGATATAAATTCCATTGTATGATATCAGAGCTAATATGCTTGGATTTATAAGCCTGAAATTGTTTTAATGTTTTGATAACTTTTGAATCNATTTTTATACTGAAAAAGCCCGCCCATCATGGCTCTCTTGCCTGAACTGTTTGCGTAACTTATTAATTTGCATATATTTTGGCGGTGCATTTGATATAAATTCCATTATATGATATCAGAGCTAATATGCTTGGATTTATAAGCCTGAAATTGTTTTAATGTTTTGATAACTTTTGAATCCAATTTGAATTATGATATCAATAAATTTGAAAATCAATTGAGTGCCTTGGAAGAACGTTGTTAGTTTAATAAATGAATATTCATCAGTGTTGTGAATCAATTTGCATCCTAAATAATTTACACTTGAAGATATTGTTTTAAGAGCTTAATTTTTATATTTGCAACAATTAAACCAATCAAATAGATATTCTTTCACTAAATTGATGGGAAATTTGATGAATTGATAANGCTAAATAATTTACACTTGAAGATATTGTTTTAAGAGTATAAGAAATAACCATGGAAAAAAAAGCTTTTGGTTGTTATAAGTTCAATTGGATAGATGAAAGATAAGGGGTGATGAACTATCCTTCTTTTTTAAGCAACTTGATCACCTTATTTGTGCATTTTGAAGCTGTATATGCTTTATTACTCTAGCGCATCGCACACACCTCACATCTTTCATGCACTAAAGAGGCATAGATGTGGAAGCTAGCCATCTTCCAATGAGACAAATTGGTTCTCACGTTCGTGTATTTTTAATGATATTTCATCGTGATTGAATCCCTTGTGAAATAAAAAATTGGCAATTGAATTTTCTTATCTTAATGAATAACAAATTTATTGCAATTTTTAGACTTTATGTATGTGTTAATATTTTTTGGAGCTATGTTGTGAAAATTGTAACATTATTCTTTAATTATGGTTCATGCAGGACATCTTACGGTCTAAGATTTGTCTAAGTATCCTAAGATTAGATGCACAAAAAAAAAACACCAAATATCAAAACTTGTTGTCCATCAATTTTTAACTTAGAAAACTTTAGTTTGCTTCGCTGGGGAAAAAAAACAAATAAAATTTATCAATTTATGATTCTCCCCTAAAAAATCAAAATCAAAATCAAAATGTGACAAACTCGATGAAGTCTCAATCAAGCACTCAAACCCTTTATAAAGTATTTAGATAAAAAAAACAAATAATAGAAGTCACCATTATTAGATAGAGACCTCTTATTGGTAGAAAATTGTCAATGTTGGCATCGCATTCAACCATCATACATGAAAGAGCAGTCATTTTATTAAATAGTTATTAAGATGATACATGCTTCGGTGGTTCTTATTCATAACATAGAAGGCTAAAAATCAGCAGCTATTTTTTTTTGAAAAAATATTTTTTTTGAAAATAAGCAACTTTTAATATCCCCCATTATATAACAAAAAAAAACAAAATATTGCAATTTTCAATTCAGCTTTAAAGTACAATACAAAACAGTTTCCTGATTTGGGCACAGTTTTAATTGCCAATAGAAGATGAAATAGGGGATTATAAATGGAATCTGCAAAGAGTGTTGAGCTGAAATAATTTATAACAACATCTTAGATTTTATTAAGGTAATCAAAATATTAGAGAACACGTCCAATTTTAATACATTTTATCATCATAGGTTTATGATGAGATATACTAGAAACAAATGCAATGACAAATAGACAACGTAAATCAATTGGTTTATTTAGTGGTCATGAATTCTTGCTAATATCCCACATTTTGACTTATTTTTACTTTTTGTTTGTTAAAATTCCCTACTACATATTCCTTTCTACCTCTATACAATGTGATGCTTGAAAGATGGCTTTATCACACTGACATCAATCTTATTCAAGGGATTTTAATATGAGTTAAGGATGTGTTGACCTCATTTTTGAGGTCATTACCTTTTCTTAGGATCTTAGGATCTAGCTTTAGGAATTACTGTCGACTATCTTAGAAAACTAGAATTGGGACTCGCCATTGTAGAAATTCCAAAACACTTACTTTTTTTTTTCCTGTGATGTCTAGCATTTATGACTCAAAACCATCGTCTTATGTACGAGCATGTTAATGACTATTATGTGAAGATTCAGGGAGAAGTTCCCAATAGGATTTCAGACCCTAGGAAAACATCGTCACGAATTTTTCGTCAGATACACACACTAAATGCATAAAATTCACAAAATAGCACGAGGACGGTCTTCAGTTGAACCCAAAGGACGGGTGAAAATGTGAACTTCTCCAGACAACCTCCGATGACAAATTGGACTGTGCCAACGCGTCCGGGATACCAATTTTGGTGGGAAAGGACGTTCATATTGTCATGTTTTTTACACGAGAAAATTGACATGCAAATCGATGGATTCATCAAAATGACTTCCGACAGCGAAACGGACAACGCCAGCGCGTCCGAAACGTCATATTTACTTAAAAATGATACCAATTCTGTTATGTTTCAATGCACGAATAAAACACAAATTAATTTTTTATTTTTCAAAATATTAAATATTATCTTTTATAAAAATATCCTTAAATTATAATTATATTAAAACCTAACCCTATTTAGGCTATCACCCGCACCCTTCACCATCTGTTCGACCCANTCTGTTTTCAAAAACCCACACGATATCCAAACACTAGAGCGGCGTTTTTAAAAACGCCGCCGCACATTTAAGCTGACCCAAACGGGCCTTTAATGTCCCAAAAGTTTTCAACCATATTTTAAGTGCGTGATTTGGGCTTATGTGAACTCGTATTAGACTACTTTTGTGTCTTTGGGTTCATCTTTTCGGAGTCTTCAATTTAATCATAAATTTGCTGAAGTTAGAGGTCTGATGGTCTTAAATTTAATTCTAAAAAATGTTTAATTTAAGAATTTCTGTATTAGTACTTGATTTGATGTTATTTCTAATTACATATATCCATTTCGGAGATTAACTTATCATACATTTTTATTTTTCTTTTCGTTTATTTTTTTTTTAATCAGTAAATAAATTTTAGTATTATGATTTTTTAGGCACAAGCACTTGTATGAACTTGTCCTGCTCGTGTACAACATACGTTGGATGCTAAGTATCACATGTTCTGGACAATATCTATTTTTATATAATGTTGCCTGATCTCAACATCTGCTAGTTTTCCTTTTGTTTCGCTGGATAATTGAGACTCATTGTATCTTAATTTATTTCATTATTTCATTTACTGCAACTGAAGCAGCTGCACTGCCTTTTGTTAGGCTTCATGAATCAACTTTTATTTTTCATTAGTTGTCTAGTCTATTTTATGCAAATTCTTTTCTTGAACATATAGTCACGTAACAGATTTTATCTATCATTGTAATTTATGTATTCTTTGTGTTTTGTTTCCCATATGCAAGCTATATAAATCTATTTTACCCTCACTATACATGTTCAAAGAGCTTAAATGTATTGTAAATTCTGTTATCTTCCATATATGCTAAACTATTTCTCTGATGCAATCTTTTTTTTTTTTAATCTATCCTTTCTGTTGTTATCATGCATCCATTTTTTTATCGCTAACAATTAGATGTATATCCTGCATAACATGGTTGAATTATAATTTCATAAAATCATTTTGAAGCCTTCATGAGATCTTTATTCTTAAGGGGCTTTTTAATTTTAACTATACTTCAATTTTTTTAGGTGTGGTCTCATTTTTCAATGAAATAGATTTGAGGCTTTTAGATCTATTACATTTACCATTTTGTTTTCTATTAGTACTAAATTTGAACATATCTGCTTTGTTGTTGTTGTTCTTCTATTTCTTTGTCTTGTATCTTCTCCATTTCTTCTCCATTATTTCAACAATTCATTTACTTCAATAGATTATTTCTAGAACAAAACTCTCATCCACAATAGGAAAATACTCTCCCCTTTTGAAAATCTTTTATTGTGAACACCTATAGCTTATATTTTTAAGAGAAGACGTCTCGTATGCATTTTAGTATCGTGTCCATGTCCCAATGCCTGTATCGATGCATCACAAATTATAAGTCATCTAGTCCCTCATACAATTATTTTTAATACTAATTTTTTCATATGCATATCTTCAATCACTTTTGACATTTTCCTAACAATCCTTCCTTTGTACACAACAAATCAATTGTTTTGGCATTCCATCACATGCATTCTCAAAATTAATAAATTTCTATTAATTGTGCCATAATTTCTATACTTTTGATTATTTGTCTTAATTAAAAAAAATCCTTACATGATAGAATTTTTGGTATAAAGTGAAAGTAATTATGTGAAAACTCATACAAAATATTCAAATAAATACTCTATGAATCTCTTCAATCACTTAATTATAAGATTTGAAAGTTTGATTCTTCTATTGTTATCATAATTTTGAAAATCTAATTTATTTAGGTTGAAGTCATCTAAAATTAAGGAAATGCCTTTAACTTGGATTGAATATAGAACTGTTGATCATAAAGACTTGCTAAGATATTGGATTTCATGCAGATTGTGTTTTGCAAAATTGCAGAAATGCTCTCATTATATTTTAATTATTTAGATTGTTGTAATGCTTGGTGGATGAAAGCAGTGAAGAGAAGATAGAAGAAGAAAACAAAGAACAGAAGCTGCAAGCTATGTATCAATTGCTGGTTTCTTGAGCCTAACCTATTGTAGCTTAAGATATTTAATTAGTCTTCTTTGTCATTTAACATAACAAATATAAGAAGCTACAACTACATGTTTTATTAGAGACTATTAGGGATCATTCTTATTTATTTTATTTTATTTTCATTTCATTTGTAAATAAAATATTGTTTATTTCCTAAAACTTTTTAATTATATATTAAATAAATTGATTTATGTGTTGATGTGGATGGTTGTCCATGGAGTAGTATCTATGTGTCACGGACAAAAGTCCCACATCGGCTAGGTGTAGGGCCGAAAAATAATATTTAAGTCCTGGGCTGCCCACCAACCCGAAGAGCTCTTTTGGGAGGTGACGAGTGGTATCAGAGCAGATTACTGTCTGCCAGGAGTGTGGACTCTCCATGGTCCAGTGGGACCCTCGGTGGAGCCGATTCGTGACGAGGGCGTCGCGTGATTGAGTGGAGGAGAATGTCACGGACAAATAGTCTCACATCGACTAGGTGTAGGGCTGAAAAACAGTATTTAAGTCTTGGGCTGCCCACCTCTCTTAAGGGATCTTTTGGGAGGCGATAAGTGATATCAGAACAGATTACTGTTTGCCAGGTGTGTAGACTCTGCATAGTCCAGTGGGACCCTCGGTGAAGCCGATCGGTGACGAGGGCGTCACGTGATTAGGTGGAGGAGAATGTCACAGACCACATCAGCTAGATGTAGGGCCGAAAAACAGTATTTAAGTCATGGGCTGCCCACCACCCCAAAAAGCTCTTTTGGGAGGTGACATATGACTCGCTATGGGAGGCAACGGATGGTAGTGAGTAGTGATGATCACATGAGGTAATAGTTAATTTTAAAAATATTTAAACACTAACAAATTATTTTAATTATTTTTTTAAAATAAGTTAATTTATTTGCAAATAAATAAATAAGTTTATTAAATAAATGATTTTAAGGAAATAAAAAAAAAATGATTTCAAATAATCCTTATTTCATGAGTTTATAATATACCAATGAATTACTTCTTTAACATCTTATAAAGCCGCATAGGCAAGTGTAAGGTCTGCAAAGAAGTTAGTAAAGTATGTGTAAAAAATACAACTTAAAGATAAAAAATAATAAAATAATAAAAAAATAAAATCCTAACACTTGGAGATGCTAAAATTCCCAAAATAAAGACATGAGATAATTTGTTGGAAGAAGGTCATAAATTCATTTATTCCATTTCATAGCCCCATCATCAACTTATCATTCTTATCAATAAAAATTAAATAATTATTTTGGTAGTAATCATAGATTACTAATTAATTATAATTTTATATTGTGGGTTCACTAAAAATACTAAATATATATGGAGTTGGCTACATAAAATTATGAATCTCTTCGTTGTATTGTACGCGTTGTTATAGTCTCATCAGTTTTCTCCAAGCCACTTATCATAGAATGCTATTTGTTTGTGATTATCTTTGCAGTTATGGTTATGTTTGATAAGAGTACTAATATTTTGTGATGGGATAACAGTTGTACTGAGTTTTGAGGCCGATCATAATAAATTACATATCCTCGAATATTTTATCAATTTTTTTCTTTTTAGCAAATTTTCTCCTCACACCATAACTAGCAACCTAACGACAATTGGTCGTATGAATGACAATATCTTGCCTCTCTCGTTGGTGCTATGATATCTTCTGTGACATTATCGAACCCTAGATCTCTCTTGAGTGGTTCCACCAATCCCTCTCATCATAACTAAAGGTAACAAAACGGGTTCACGGGCCAGGTTCAGATTTGATCCGAAATTGACCAAACCAAAAACTACTTGACCCAACCCTAACCTTAAATAGTAAATAGGTTAGAAAATCCAAATCGAACTTAACCCATATAACATTAGGTATAACAGTTATTCAGGTCGATTTCAAGCCAATCTTGAACCAATTTCGGGTTAGCGAGTCTGTTTTATGTTGGCAGGTCAATCCGACCCTCTCCAAAAAATAAAAAGGGATAGGATTCCTTACTTTAAAATAACCTGAAACATATTTGGCTCAAACTACATCTTGACTTTTTGAGTCAAATTTGAATCAAGTTGGCATATCAGGTCAATTTTTAACAACCGCGCTCCTAACATAAGACTTTAAGCTCAACATTATTTGCCCTCTCCCAATAGCATCACAACACATCCAACATCTCTTATGTGCCACACAATTAATAACTCTCAGGGGTTGATAGTCGACAATTGCCACTGTGTACTTAATATCTTTCTCTTCAATTTTTTTGAGCTAATGTCGAGCACATCCAAATTGTAATTGGATTATCTTATGTTTAAGTATTGATTTCAATACTATTAATTGTTAAAGATTTATAATAGAAATAAATTGTTTTTAATCTATAACTAGGACATTTATCATTTATGTTAATGAATATCTAGATGGAAGAGGGCAAGGTTTCAATTTTGTGGAAAAAAATGATCACCAAAAAATTTATATCTAAATAAATTTATTTTGGAAATTCAACATAGAAGAAATGATTAGAAATGCAATTGAATTTTATCTAACAGTAGTTGGGAACTTAGAAAAACATTGTTCTAAACATTGACATAATCCAATGTGGACTAAACTTTTAAGTTGCTTGAACTATAAAATTGAATACCATTAATCGTTGGAAAAAACAAAATTTGATTCAAAATTTGGCTTAAATCGAGATCGGATCAAAATAGACAAGACGAGCTATGAGCCGAAACTCTAGATCGATTTTGTTTTCAACTAATTTCAAGTCATATATGGATTTGACTCGAACAGACTCGAGCGTCTCCTAGTATTTTTTATTTATAGAAAATTATATATAAAAACTAAATAAAATTGAATATAAGGAGTCACTAGCCAATTTTATGCCAATTTCAAGCAAGAATGGATCCAAATAACTCAATTTGAGATAGCTCATTTCGATTTGAGCCGGATCGAACTCGATTCAACTTCGGCTTGGCTCAAAATTAAATATAACAAGCCAGAACTCGATTTTGAGCCACACTAAATCTATTCGAGCCAATTTCAAGCCGACCCCAGCTCGACTCGAAATCGAACTGTTAACATCCCTAATCACAGGCCTCTCTCTCCTTCCAATTAAAAAGTTCAAACGGGATTAAGTCAAAAACCTTTATCATTATAATAAGGAAGGTAGAATCAGACAATGGCCATCCTATATAAATTATCATCTTATATTCGAAACATAGAATGTCATGATGATTGAACAATTCTTAGAAGAAAATTATAGAGATTTGTGATAGGAATTATATGATTTATGGACATCATATTACGTGTAATGTTATTAAAGACAAATAATGTGTAAAATATTTGAATGTATTATTGTTTTGGAGCATTATACATTAATCATATCCTTTTATCTTTTCATTAGCATATACTTATTGTGTAGGAATGTCTTTAATTTTAATTTGTTATCTTAAATCATAAAGTTATAATTATAAATGCCTGGAAAATTAAATTCAGAGATTTTCAAATTTTATCATTTTGCCTTCAAAATAATTACAAATTTTTTGATTTTTTTTTTAGTTTTAAATCAAAGACAATTAATCAAAAATATTATTTGAACTTCTTAACTCTGGTGCTAGGGCTGTCAAAACGGCTCGTTGTTCGCCAAGAGCTTGTGTTCGACTCGTTCGTTAAGTTAACAAGCTGAGTACAAACAAAGATTTGTTTATTTGTGTTCAGCTTGTTTTGGCTCGAAGTATTACTTATCAATTATATATATATATATATATATATATANGTAGCTAAACTTAAAAGGGCAATGAACCTCCCAGGTGTACAAGTTATACTTTCTTCTTTCAAGATGCTATACTGTTTTTTCTTTTTACTGTATAATATATTGTTCCTTTCTTTTATACTACATGTTTAGTTATTTTTGATACACACTATGTCTTAGTTTAGGAAAACCTAGTGTTTAGGTGCATTTTCAGAACCAAAACTAAACCAGGAGGTGCTACTATGAGGAGCTTGAAACGAACATCGTGGGCAGCACAACGAAGAACAACTTCAAGGTAGATCTGTAACAGCAAAACATTACAACACATCACATAAACATCTTCACATCATCTATCATCCTCTTTAGTTTAAATAACAACCCATAGGATCACTCTTTAGGCTATTGCACAACTATGTTGTGCAATTATAAGTTCTAACACTATAGTTGTGCAATTATAAGTTCTAACACTTTAGGATTCCGAGGTTACCGTCCGGTACGGTGTAAATCCTCCTATTTTTTAAGGCTATTTGCACGATCAGATATCGTGCGAATATAAGTCCTAAATTCTAAATAATTTGCAGGATTGAAATATAAAATAAACATCACTTAAAAGACATAAAGCCGAACATTAGGATAGTTGAGACATCTCCAGAGTTTCTCCTGGATCTGTGATGTCTCATATTATTCATTCATTTGAATTCTTTAAAATAACTGTTCTTATTTTGAACCATTCATTCCCATTTGATTTTCTCATGTCCAATCGTGAAAATCTAAACTTTGAAATCTTAAAGGCAAAACTACCTGATCTTAATCGAGAGTTTTGGTAAGTGACTCCCAGCCATTTAAGATGTAATTAACTATAAGAGTTTGTCTCTATAGAGAACCTGGTACCCAGATAAAATAAACCCTATCTAATTTTTACGTTAGGTGAGGGAACTTGTTGACATTTTTATAAAAATATTTCGCAGATTAAAACGGATATCACAAATTCTTTAGTCTAGGTGATTGAATCTCTATTACAAATGATATATTTATTCTTCGGAATAAGTATATTACTTGTAGTATTAAATTCAATTATCAAAACTATTTAAAATGTGAGACCTGTTTGGTCTCACCTATTTTAAAATTAAAATATTACTTTTAAAAATAAAAAAAGATTATATTCATATTTAAATTATTTTTAAAATAACAAAATCACAACTTTTTTAAATAACGAAGTTAAAAACGACCGACAATTTTTAGCGACTGCGTTGGGGACGGGTTCCTCTCTCCATCTTTGATCAGGTGTTTCTTTTCAAATATCGGTGGTGTGTCCATGTCCCTCATGGACCAAACTACCGTTCTTTTTTTGACTTACTGTATTCATTTCTCCTTTGAATCAATACAGTCAACTCCTCTTGGATTCCAGGGCCGTCTACTTAATCATCCTTAAGCAGAAAGGTCCAGGAATCCCTAAGGTTTAGTAGGGTGGACTCCTAATAGGTGTGGTGTGTCGAGGATGGAGTCGGTCCGATATGGAATGGATCATTTCCTATTTCTGAATTAGCTCATATGCCTCACAATTACTTCATTTTCTTTCTAAAATCTGCTTGTTCTTCTTTTAAGTCACATCAAATTTCTCCTAACCTTTCCTCGACATTTTCCTCGACAATGTTGAAATTTTAAAACTCAATATTAAAACAAAACAACACAAATCAAAATCATAAAACTTCAAAAGAAATGCCCAGTTCACTAGCAAGTGCGTTAATTTTAGCTTCTATGGCGAGTTTGCAAGGCCTTGAATGGTACTGACACTCAGAAATCTACAATTGACAAGAGTAATGGCGTCACCAAGCTTGACTTTCCTGTTCAACGTACCCATAGATAAGAATTCTCGTCATATTGCTTCCACAATCCAGTTTGGGTCAGGACTCGAAAAATTTGAGGTGTTACTTGTAAAATCACCTCATGTGATAACGAAAGTGACTGCTTTAGATGTTCAAGAACCGTGCTCTGGATTCGATCTAAATGGTGACTGTGATTTTCCTTCTCTCAAGAAGGTGAAAATCAGTTCCACTCTCGCTGCACCAGTTGTTCCAACTGCAAAAGGAAAAAGGAATTCTGTATGAAGATGATTCAACAAATGATTTTGTTATTCCGAACTATGCATTTGAAATTGACTCTTCTTCTAAGCCTGCTCCACTGACGCGTTCCTAGAGAAGGAACCGCAGGAGGAGGGAATTAAGAACTCAGAAGGCACAAACAACTAAGTTGGCTTCAACACATACAACAACTTTACTGGAAGTTGAGCCAATGGAAATCTCACCTCACCTCAAAGGGAGCAGGTTCCATCCTTTGTCTGCTACCACTGGACAAGAAAACATTCGCAAAATTGCTGTCAGATTTCCTTCACCACCTCATCAAAGAGAAAAGTGAAAGAAGTCCGAGACACTCACACAGATTTGTCATGTTTTTGAAAGGATGACACCAAAAGACAATTGTTCAGTACCTGAAATTTTAAGAAGGATAGGATGTGTTGTTTCTACATCGATTAAAATTAAGATATTGGAGGAATATGAATCTACTCGACAGGTTCATAGGCCCGCCAAGCAGCCTAAAGATGTACCGCCACCACGGATTTCTGCCAATCTCCGATTGGGAGATCGAATAATCACCAACACTGCTACTATCGGATTCAATACCATGAAACAAAAATCAGATAAATCACGATCAGTGTCAAGATCATTGCCCTTAGTGGGTGGTAAGAGATTGCCTACTGATGCATTTGATCTGCGCACTAGGGTCACTACTTCCCTTCGCCGTATTGATGCCATCAACGAGACACCCCGTCTTCAGTCATCAGTATCTCGAGGGAAGGTTTGGAGGCCTAAGGGCGCTAGTCAGGTGCCATCAGCAAGTGCAAGAAGCTCTCACCCTAGGGAAGAGCCCAAGTCCAGAACAGAGGTTGTTACACTAAAATCTGACACAAGTACAAAAGTCCACCAGGGTCCACCAATTGATCTTAAAGTCATTAAGAGAGATTCAATTGAAGGCACTTTGGAGAAGCTTAGGCTTGATATTGCAAAGTTATCAAAAGAGCAACAACAAAATGATAAAAATAGAAATTTGAGTCTGATTGATGATATGGAAGAAGGATATGCGGATATTCTCGTCGTTGAAACCCGAAACTTTTCATCATCGCATGATGCCCCACAACCTGCAGAGGCAAGCACCCATGATGAATTGCGGAGGGAAATCCAAATACGGGATGAGCAAATGGCCGAGATGGCTAAAAAGCTAGAGGAGACGATGACTGTTGTTGCTACACTGTAAAGTCAACCACAATCTCCATTAACTATTTCTCCAGACGTGAATCGAGCAGAAGTTGTGCCCGTTTCAGAAGGAAGAAACAACCCTGACCATTCTAGCAGGAACAATCCACCAGAAAGAGAACCAGTTCAGATTCTAGTAACAGAAAAAAACATTCAACAAATAGTGGAAGCACAGGTTCAGAAGGCTTTAGCTCAATCTAAAGTAGGATCATCAGTCTTAAGGGGAAGGTCATACCCGGACGAGTTCGATTTGGTTCAACACCGAAAGGGGTTTGTATCGCCAACCTTCAAAATATTTGATGAAACAGGAAATCCTTGTCAGCATGTTGCACACTTTCGGGCAAGTTGCTGCAACGCGGGGGTAGTGAAGCATTGCTCTGCTGACAGTTTGTGAATAAACTTTTAGGGGTTATTTTTGATTGGTATGCCGAGTTACCTAACGGCTCAGTTAAGACTTTTGTAGAATTAGAGGATTTATTTATCAAGAGGTTTGCTGGAGCTCAGCACCATATCACCATTGGTGATCTTGTGGTAGAGCGACAAAAATCAAATGAAACTCTAGTTGACTACATTCTGCGATGGAGGAATTTAAGTATGAAATGTGAGCCGCAATTACAAGAACAACATGCAATTAGAATCTTATTAGTTTTATTATAATGTTCTTACACCCAGTCACTAAAAGTTATCGCATCTGCGTACCATAGGACCTGCAATCGGGTCCCTTGAAACGTCACTACACGTAATACTTTTTCAAATATCTTCCATTAATTGGGAGCATAGGTCTCTTGCCCTGACAATCCACTAACTGGTAAGATCCTCTAGAATAAACTTTTTCGACCACGTACAGTTCTTCCCAGGTTGGCTTAAATTTTTTCCTATCTTACGGTGTGTAAGAATAGGCCTCCTGAGAACCAGGACTAAGTCACCAATATTGAAAATCCTAGGACGGACCGGTTTATCGTGGGCATAGATCATTCTGGCTTGGTAGAGTTCCAAATTCTGCTGTGCTGCTAAACGGTCTTCCTCGAGAGCTTCTAACTCCTCCAATCGGAGTCTAGCATTTTTCTCTATTGTGATTTTGTTGGCTACTGCAATTCTGAGAAAAGGTAACTGAACTTCCAAGGGAAGGACGACCTCAGACCCGTATACAAGTGTATATGGCGTGGCCTGAGTTGGAGTTCTGACAGTCGTCCTGTATGCCCACAGAGCTTCTAACAACTGCTCATGCCATCCTCTTTTATTTTCATCCAATGTCTTTTTTAGAATATGTACGAGAGTTTTGTTCAAAGCCTGTCAATCCATTTGCTCTGAGTAGTAGATGGTAGAATATCTTCAATCTATTCCGTGCCGCTTTACAAACTTGTGGATCTTTGTTCTTTTAAATGCTGAACCATTATCTGAAATTACTCTTCGTGGAACGCCGAAACAGTACACTATATGAGACTTGAAAAATTGAAGAACGTGATATGCTGTAGCTTCTCTTAATGGTACTGCTTCTGCACACTTTGAGAAATAATCTGTTGCAGCAAGAATAAAACGATGCCCTTTCGATGACGGAGGGTCTATCAGACCCACTATATATGTGCCCCAACACTCGAATGACCACGACGCTACTGTAGGGTGCATCACATTCGGAGGTTGATGCAAGATCACTCTGTGTATTTGACAATGGTGACAACTTTTGGCAACTTCCATGCAGTCGATGATCATCGTTGGCCAATAGTAACCCATTTTTTTTATTTTTATTTTCATTTTCGAGCCTGACTGATGAGCGCCACACAGTCCTGCATGTACCTCCTTGACGATCTTTTGTGATTTCGGTCTGCTTAGGCACCTCAGCCACATTTGATCGAAGGATCTTCTATATAAAACATCGTCCACTAAAGCGTACGACAATGCTATTTTCTTGATCTGATGAGCTACTGACTTATCTTCTGGCAATTTTTCGGATTTCAGATATTCGATGAACGGTCCACGCCAATCATTAGCATCTTCTGTAACTGCAGTCACTGTCTCTTCCACTTCAAGCTTCTGTAGAATATCCATGTCGATTTTAGAAAGTATTTGTCATCCTTGAATTTTCTGGTGTACATGCTAACTCTTTCACAAGTTTTGCTAAAGCGTCTGCATGAGCGTTATCTCTTCTCAGTATCTGGTATATTGTCACATTTGAGATTTGATTCAACAATTCCATTGTATAATTAAAGTACTGTTCCAATTTTGGCTTCAGAATCTTGTATTACCCCGTCACTTGCTGGATAATGAGATGTGAATCACCAAATATCTCGATGTCCGCTATTTCCATTGAAATTGTTAACTCCAATCCGGTGATTAAAGCCTCATATTCGGCCTCATTATTCGTACAAGACTCTGTTAAATGGTAGGAGTACTTTAGCAATCCTCGATCTGGTGTTATGAATATCAGGTCAACTTCTGCTTTGCCAGGTATTACTGTTCCTGAATCTTTATCCTTTTGCGATGACGAAGCTCCATCAAGGTACATTTTCCAACTTTGAGAATTGACAGGTTGTATATTCATTATCTGCTCGTCTGGTAGATCACCGTTGAGAGGTGAATCGGCTGGCAACGGGTGCGTTGCAAGAAAATCTGCTAAGATTTGTCCTTTAACGGCGCGAAGAGGTACGAATTTTATGTCGAATTGCAATAGAATGATTGACCATCTTGCTAATCTTTCAGATAGGCTTTTGAGCGGCGAAAATTAAAGCTAGACAATGCGTCTCGATGGGTGGATACTTTACTTCCGCCGGAATCAGACAACGACTCAGGTAGTAGAGGACATTTTCTTTACCTTCATCATTAACCTGTGCTAACAGGGCACCAAGGAGTCGTCCAAAGCCGCAGTATAAAGTATCAAAGGTCTACCCGAAATCGGGACTGCCAACACAGGTGGCGCCATTAAATACTGCTTAATTTCTCCAAAAGCTCTTTGACACTTATCATTCCAGACATATTTAGTGTCCTTTTTGACTAGTGCCGAAAAGTGTTTACACCTTTCTGATAGATTAGAAAAAAAGCGTCTTAAATATGTCAGATTCCCTTGAAAAGATCGTAACTATTTTAAACTCTTAGGGGGTGGCATTTCTAATATCGCTTTAATCTTTTCTGGATCGATTTTGATCCCCAGATGACGGACAACAAATCCAATGAACTTCCCAGAAATGACACCAAAAGCACACTTTAGGGGATTCATCTTGAGATTAAATCGTCGCAATCGCTCGAAGACAATCCTCAAATCATAAAAATGATATTCCTTTTGTTTATTTTTAATGACCAAATCATCCACATAGCATGCGACTTGATTGTGAATGAGGTCATCAAAAATTCTTGTCATGGCTCGTTGGTAGGTTGCTCCTGCGTTCTTCAATCCAAATGACATTACGGTGTAACGGTAAATCCCAATTGGAGTTCTGAAAGCTGTAAATGTTGCATCTTCTGGTGCCATCTTGATTTGGCTATACCCGGATGATTCATCCATAAATGAGAAAGTTGCATGTGATGATGCAATGTCTATCATTAGTTCTGGAATTGGTAATGGGAACTCATCCTTCGGACATGCTTTGTTTAAGTCTCTGAAATTCACACAAATACGAATCTGACCATTTTTCTTTCTGACTGGCACTATGTGGAGTATTTATATTGGATATTGTTCTTCTCATACAAAGTTAGCTTCTATCAATTTCTTAACCTCAGCGGTGACCTGCTGCTCAATTTCAAGGCGCATCCTCCTGGAAGCTTGCTTTACAGGAGCCATGGGGGGTCTATTCCGAGTTTATGAATTGCAACCTCTGGCGCTATACCTGATATCTCATCATAGCTCCAAGCAAAACAATCCTTGAATTCTGCCAATAATTTGATTAAATTTGTAGACTCTTCATTACTGAGCAGAGAACTTATGAAGGTAGGTCTAGGATCTTCCTCTGACCCTAGATTTATTTCTCTTAATTCATCAACAGTCGACTTAATTTCTTCTTCAAACTCTGGAGGGGCATCTTTTATTCCAGATTCTTCAGGATCATCTTCTTCTTCAAAGCAACATTCATTGGGATTACTAGTAACAACCAAACAAAATTATGTATCACTGACCCGCCCTACCGTGCCGAAACCAAGGCCTTCTTTTGATTTAGAATCTCGATTTTTAGTGTTCCACAATTCCTCAAAATGTTGCAACCTGTCTTTTGATAATTTATCTGGTACTAAGCCACGTTGAGCAAGCTTTTTGACACATGGAGAGTAATAATCAAAATGTAATTCCATTAATTCATTTGAAACATTTTTTTCCAAATCTACATCAATTTTAGGACCATAAGTAGAAGAGTCACGATAGAACTTTATTGGTTTTAATCCCCCACCACGCACTTCCTTGACCTCCAAACCCTCAATTTTATGAGAATTAATAGGGGTTAAAGTCATGGTCTGTACGTAGTGGTTGATTCTATCATACATTGACTTATATTCATCTTTTTCATCTTTTTATTCCAAAGAAATTTCAAAACGTGGCGTCTTCTGGCATATCATCATTGCATTCTTTCCAGTTTCTTCTTCTTCTGAAATTTCTTCTAACTCAATATTGATAGTCGGATTCCTTTGTTCAATAATCTTCCTAACTCTTCCTCGTCCTCGTCCCCGGCCTTAATCTCGGATGCGATGACTAAAAGAGTTTCCATTTTCCCGTTTTGGAGGAATGGTGAAAGATCGCTGAACCGGCACTCGACTATTCGACTCTTGTAGTATTTTTAAATCTTCAGCTTTTCTTGGTACGGCATCTCTGGAGAAAACTGTCTTCTTTACGGGAGCGTAGTAAGCAGCATCTTCATGAAATTTTGATCTCATGCACTGAGAATGGTTGCAAGTCCCCTTTTATGCTTTCGCTCTTTTCCTTCTTCAAAATATTTTATGCATTGGTGCAATGACGAAGGAACCATCTTATATTCATGAATCCAAGGTCGACCCGGTAGGACATTGAAAGAAGTTTCTGAGTCAATGATATGGAACTTTGCGGTTGTTACTAGATCACCAATTTTCATAGATAGTGTTATGGACCCAATAGCTCTCCCCCTCTTCTGATTGAAACCTCTCAACATCATTTTATCGATGGAGAGCTTACGAATGTCAAATTCTAAATAGGCTAAAGTCCGTAGGTTCATTATGTTAATTGTCGCTCCTGGATCCACTAACACCCTTGAGAGCATGAATCTTCTAATATTAACTGAAATATACAAAGGTCGGTTATGGTCGACAGTTCCAAGCAACAAATCCTCGTCTGTGAAGTCACACTGGGTTGTTCCTTTAACGAACTAGCCTCATCCAAGGAATCACTGGCCAAATGCGCTAAGCAAATATCTGGATCAAGTAGAGTTTTGATTAATGCATCTCTCATCTCCTTTGACAGGATCAGAGCATCGTAAATGCTTAGCTTGGCTGGTAACTTCCTAAGACGTGCCAGAACGTTGTATTCCACTTTATTACTCGTATTTCCAGCTTCTTCTTGAGCAAGTAATTCTTCCACTAGCGGAGTTGTCTCATTTTGGATAAGTATTTGTTTTCCTTTTACTCCCGGATCCATTATCGACGGCAATACTTTTCCTCTTCTTAAATACACTTCTGTTATTTCTTGCATTTCTTGAATTGGACCCGATGGTTTCTCTTTTGCTATAGCTACCCAATCTTCCAAAGATGTTTCTGAATCTGAAGCTTCCAATTCAATAGTTATTGGATTTCCTCGGAATTCAAAGGAGGGTGCTTCACTTTCTGCCTATCATATCCTGTATCATTAGCCTCTTCACTAGCCACATTGACGAGTTCGTTGGGATTTTGTATGATTTGAGGATCATCATAAGGATCGAAATTTGAATTAGATTGAACCTTAGTTACGTTATCACCATCATTACCAGAAACAGTAAAAACATAGCCAAAATCAATCATCTCTTCATTGCAAACTCTTGGATGAGTAAAAAGATAATCATACAAGGTTATCGATTCAAGGAATTTCTCCCCCGCATCCGAGATAACCACTCGAAAATGTGCAGCTCCCACATTATTCTTTGCAATGTTGATATTTTCTTCTTTGATAATTTCTTTCTTTTTCTCCTTTTCTGATGTGACTGACAGTTCTGGCTCTGCGGGTTTTGGAACCTGAATGGAGGTTTGTGCGGACACAGTTTGAATTTGATTTAAAATTTTCTTTGAAGATTTGGTCCATACTACACTCCATTCATCATCCTCTGTGTAGGGATCAATAGGATCAACCGAGATCATATTTATGGACTTTCTTTCAGGTTCCTTCAAATATTCCTTCGAGATCGTTATGTTCCCATTCTTGTAATTCTTCTTCAGCCAACCTTTGAAGCTGAAACAGTTTTCAATGGTATGCCCAATCAGCCTGTGGTAGGGACAGTAGTTGGGATGATCTTTCTTATCAACTTCATCTGGCTTCTTGGGTTCTGGCAATGTAAATTCAACTCTTTTCACCAAATTTCGGAACATCTTGGACACGACCTCATCCTTAAAAAAGTAGTCTCTGTTCATTCTATCTGTTAAGGTCGGAACCTGTCCCATGTCCGTATTATATGATCTCTTCTGAAATTGTCGCTGACCATAATATTGACTGTTTTGTGGAGTAGACTGGACACGTTGTTGATCATTATGCTGCGCATGCTGGTAGTTCTGCCGAGGTTGTTCAACTTGAATTTGAATCGGCTGCTTACCTTTATCTACTGCTGCCATTGTCCCGATCTTCTTTTCAAATGTTTTCATTGGTTTTGATTTATCAATTTTCTCTTGGAATCCGAATTGCTTAACATCTTCTTGTAGACTTGCAGCTTTACTTAATAACTTTTCAAATGTTTTAATGGTAAATCCTTTAAGTATGAAGGCTATCAGACCGTGTAAGCTCTTGAGCAAGATTCCAATTGTATGTTGTTCCTGTAATTGTGGCTCACATTTCATACTTAAATTCCTCCATCGCAGGATGTAGTCAACTAGAGTTTCATTTGGCTTTTGTCGCTCTACCATAAGATCACCAACGGTGATATGGTGCTGAGCTCCAGCAAACCTCTTGATAAATAAATCATCTAGTTCTGCAAAAATCTTAACTGAGTCGTTAGGTAACTCGGCGTACCAATCAAAAGCAACCCCTGAAATACTATTCATAAAATGTCGGCAGAGCAATGCTTCACTACCCCCCGCGTTGCAGCAACTTGCCCGGAAGTATGCAACATGCTGACGAGGATTTCCTGTTCCATCAAATATTTTGAAGGTTGGCGATACAAATCCCTTTGGGTATTGAACCAAATCGAACTCCTCCGGATATGGCCTTCCCCTTAAGACTGATGATCCTCTTTTGGATTGAGCTAAAGCCTTTTGAACCAGTGTTTCTACTATTTGTTGAATGTTTTTTTGTGGTACTAGAGTCTGAACTGGTTATCTTTTTGGTGGATTGTTCCTACTAGAAGGGTCAGGGCCGTTTTTTTCTTCTGAAACGAGTACAACTTCTGCTCGATTCACCTCTGGAGAAATAGTTAATGGAGATTGTGACTGACTTTGCAGTGTAGCAACAACAACCATCGTCTCCTCCAGCTTTTTCGCCATCTCGGTCATTTGCTCATCCCGTATTTGAATATCCGCATATTCTTCTTCCATATCATCCATCAGACTCAAATTTCTATTTTCATCATTTTGTTGTTGCTCTTTTGATAACTTTGCAATATCAAGCCTAAGCTTCTCCAAAGTGCCTTCAATTGAATCTCCCTTAATGACTTTAAGATCAATTGGTGGACCCTGGTGGACTTTTGTACTTGTCAGATTTTGGTGTAACAACCTCTGTTCTGGACTTGGGCTCTTCCCTGGGGTGAGAACTTCTTGCACTTGCTGATGGCACCTGACTAGCGCCCTTAGGCCTCCAAATCTTCCCTCTAGAAACTGATGACTGGAGACGGGGTGTCTCGTTGATGGCATCAATACGGCGAAGGGATGTAGTGACCCTATTACGCAGCTCAGATGCATCCGTAGGCAATCTCTTACCACCCACTAAGGACAAAGATCTTGACACTGATCGTGATTTATCTGATTTTTGTTTCATGGTATTGAATCCGGTAGTAGCAGTGTTGGTGATTATTCGATCTCCCAATTGGAGTTTGACAGAAATTCGTGGTGGCGGTACTTCTTTAGGCTTCTTGACAGGCCTATGAACCTGTCGAGTAAATTCATATTCCTCCAATATCTTAATTTTCATCGATGTAGAAATAGCACATCCCATCATTCTTAAAATTTCAGGTACTGAACAATTGTCTTTCCGTGCCATCCTTTCAAAAACATGGTAAATCTGTGTGAGTGTCTCGGACTTCTTTCGCTTTTCTCCCTGATGAGGTGGTGAAGGCAATCTGACAGCAATTTTGCGAATGTTTTCTTGTCCAGTGGTAGCAAACAAATGATGGAACCTGCTCCCTTTGAGGTGAGGTGAGGTTTCCATTGGCTCAGCTTCCAGTAAAGTTGTTGTATGTGTTGAAGCCAACTTAGTTGTTTGTGCCTTCTGAGCTCTTAATTCCCTCTTGTTGTTCCTTCTCTGGGAACGCGTCAGTGGAGCAGGCTTAGAAGAAGAGCCAATTTCAAATGCGTAGTTCAGAATGACAAAATCATTTGTTGAATCATCTTCATACAGAATTACTTTTCCTTTTGCAGTTGGAACAACTGGTGCAGCGAGAGTGGAACTGATTTTCACCTTCTTGAGAAGGAAAATCACAGTCACCATTTAGATCGAATCCAGAGCACGGTTCCTGAACATCTAAAGCAGTCACTTTCATTATCACATGAGGTGATTTTACAAGCAACACCTCAAATTTTTCGAGTCCTGACCCAAATTGGATTGTGGAAGCAATATGACGAGAATTCTTATCTATGGGTACGTTGAACAGGAAAGTCAAGCATGGTGACGCCATTACTCTTGTCAATTGTAGATTTCTGAGTGTCAGTACCATTCAAGACCTTGCAAACTCACCATAGAAGCTAAAATTAACGCACTTGCTAGTGAACTGGGCATTTCTTTTGAAGTTTTATGATTTTGATTTGTGTTGTGTTTTGCTTTAATATTGAGTTTTAAAATTTCAACATTGTCGAGGAAAGGTTAAGAGAAATTTGATTTGACTTAAAAGAAGAACAAACAGATTTTAGAAAGAAAATGAAGCAATTGTGAGGCATATGAGCTAATTCAGAAATAGGAAATGATCCATTCCATATCGGACCGACTCCATCCTCGACACACCACACCTATTAGGAGTCCACCCTACTAAACCTTAGGGATTCCTGGACCTTTCTGCTTAAGGATGATTAAGTAGACGGCTCTGGAATCCAAGAGGAGTTGACTGTATTGATTCAAGGAAGAAATGAATACAGTAAGTCAAAAAAAGAACGGTAGTCTGGTCCATGTGGGACATGGACACACCACCGATATTTGAAAAGAAAACCACCTGATCAAAGATGGAGAGAGGAACCCGTCCCCAGCGCAGTCGCTAAAATTTGTCGGTCGTTTTTAACTTCGTTATTTGAAAAAGTTGTGATTTTGTTATTTTAAAAATAATTTAAATATGGATATAACCCTTTTTTATTTTTAAAAGTAATATTTTAATTTTAAAATAGGTGAGACCAAACAGATCTCACATTTTAAATAGTTTTGATAATTGAATTTAATACTACAAGTAATATACTTATCCCGAAGAATAAATATATCATTTGTAATAGAGATTCAATCACCTAGACTAAAGAATTTGTGACATCCGTTTTGATCTGCGAAATATTTTTATAAAAAGGTAAGTTCCTCCACCTAACGTAAAAATTAGATAGGGTTTATTTTATCTGGTTACCAGGTTCTCTATAGAGACAAACTCTTATAGTTAATTACATCTTAAATGACTGGGGGTCACTTACGAAAACTCTCGATTAAGATCAGGTAGTTTTGCCTTTAATATTTCAAAGTTTAGATTTTCATGATTGGACATGAGAAAATCAAATAGGAATGAATGGTTCAAAATAAGAACAGTTATTTTAAGGAATTCAAAGGAATGAATAATATGAGACATCACAGATCCAAGAGAAACTCCGGAGATGTCCCAACTATCCTAATGTTCGACTTTATGTCTTTGAAGTGATGTTTATTTGATATTTCAATCCTGCAAATTATTTAGAATTTAAGACTTATATTCGCACGATATCTGATCGTGCAAATAGCCTAAAAAGATAGGAGAATTTACACCGTATTGGACGGTAACCTCAGAATCCTAAAGTGTTAGGACTTATAATTACATAACAGAGTTGTGCAATAGCCTAAAGGGTGATCTTATGGGTTGTTATTTAAACGAAAGAGGATGATATGTGATGTGAAGATGTTTATGTGATGTGTTTTAATGTTTTGTTATTGCAGATCCACCTTGAAGTTGTTCCTCATCGTGCTGCCCACGATGTTAGTTCCAAGCTCCTTGTAGTAGCACCTCCTGGTTTAGTTTTGGTTCTGAAAATGCATATAAACACTAGGTTTTCCTAAACTAAGACATAGTGTGTATCAAAAATAACTAAACATGCAGTATAAAAGAAAGGAACAATATAGTGTACAGTAGAAAGAAAAGCCTGTATAAAGAAGAGTAGAATGTGCTAAGAAAATGCAGTATAACATGCTGGAAAAATAGTAAAGCAGACTATGAGAATAATATAACATGCTGTGAAATAAAATGTTGTAATATAAATTAAACATGTATATCTGGGAGGTTCATTGCTCATTTAATTTTAGCTATTATGCGTTGTGTAAAAGGAGAAAGTATAACCTGAAAAAGACTTGAGAGAAACAGGTAAATCGTAGGAAAAAGACAAACAAATAAAACAAAATACAATATCACATATAAATGACCAAAAATAGGAGGTTTATATGTGATATTGAGGATGTCCCCAATCGCCAGGAGGATTTGAGTGTAAGACAAACTCAAATTTCGGAGCATTGGGTTTCAGTTTTTGTCAAGTTAAGACAAGAATTTCATTATTTGATTTAATTAAATCAGTCATGAATCACGATCTAGTGCACCCTCGTGCCTAGTATTCTAATTATCTCATGAACTGGGGTCAGATGTCTGGCTTCTTAGGATCATTTGAACATTAGAAGGATGAACTCTCTCAAGGGGTGCTCCTAAGATCTAGGAAGCCTACACTTTAATTTGGGTCTGAAGTGTTCTAAAGTGTCTAAATTCAATTAAGTGTCCTTAAACTAATCCTCAAACATCTTTAGATTAAATTTAGCTCGCTATCAGACTCTTAAAACCTAGGGGGTAAACCTATAGCTTTGGTAAAATGGTTGTGAAGTGTGCTTCAATCCTAGTTAGAACAATTGAATTTAAGTTTATTCAAAGCTTAAGGGACCTAAGTGCAGGTCTACTGATCTTTTGGATCTATGTCCCTAATTGTTATCTAAACTATTACTTTCTTTCAACCCTCAACTATTTTTTCAATTTACAATTTTATTTTTCATATGCAAAAAGGAACAGTGAATGATTCGCTATTCTATCTCCTCAGATTTTATGATCTCAAAGATCCAAATTTCATTTTCCAATCTTCTCTTCCTTTCTCTTTTCCTCATATTTCCCGTAAGACTATGAATCATTTCTGAATATGATTAAATCGAAAATTCTCATTTTTAACTTGACCGTTAAAAAAAATNAAGATTTATATATGATATTGGGGATGTCCCCAATCGCCAGGAGGATTTGAGTGTAAGACAAACTCAAATCCCGGAGCATTGGGATTCAGTTTTGGTCAAGTTAAGGTAAGAATTTCATTATTTGATTTAATTAAATCAGTCATGATCACGATCTAGTGAACGCTCGTGTCTAGTGTCCTAATTATCTCATGAATTGGGGCCAGATATCTGGCTTCTTAGGATCATTTGAATATTAGAAGGATGAACTCTCTCAAGATGTGCTCATAAGATCTAGGAAGCCTACACTTTAATTTGGGCCTAAAGTGTTCTAAAATGTCTAAATTCAATTAAGTGTCATTCAACTAATCCTCAAACATCTTTAGATTAAATTTAGTTCGCTATCATGCTCCTAAAACCTAGGGGGTAAACCTATAACTTTGGCAAAAAGGTTGTGAAGTGTGCTTCAATCCTAGTTAGAGTAATTAGATTTAAGTTTATTCAAAGCTTAAGGGACCTAAGTGCAGGTCTACTGATCTTTCAATCCATGTCCCTAATTGTTATTTAAACTCTTACTTTCTTTCAAACCTCGACTATTCTTCCAATTTACAATTTTATTTTTCATATGCAAAAAGGAACGGTGAATGATTCGTTATTCTATCTCCTCCTTAGATTTTATCATCTCAAATATCCAAATTTCATTTTCCAATCTTCTCTTCCTTTCTCTTTCCCTCATATTTCCCTTAAGACTATGAATCATTTCTGAATATGATTAAATCGAAAATTCTCATTTTTAACTTGACCGTTAAAAAAAATAAAACAAAAAGGAGACCGATCCATTTTTAAAATAAAGTCAAACCAGTAAAGCTTAAAACGAAATCACGAATGTATCGATCTAAAGACGTTTAAATTCATAAAAAGGTAAAAAAAAAGAAAGAAGGTGATCTCTAAAAATTAACACTTAAAATGTTCAAATCGATATATAAAAGACTCAACATGTAAATCAAATTTTAATGAATAAAGCTTTTAAAATGCAATTTGAACTTCATTAAATAAAATCTCAAGGTCCTTGAATCAATCTTAGAAATATATCATTTTCTCACTTTCCATAAATGAATCAATGTGTGACAATTTTATGAATTTCCAAACCCCTTTATGAATTCAATTTATATTAAATTTACAATTTCTTGAAATAAAGTTTCAAGAACTTTTCATATGTCACAAAGCAAGAGAGAATAATTCATAGGGAATGACTTTCTAAATTTCCAAAAGCTATGTCAATACCCATTCCATTCAACTCCATCTTTAATCAAAAGTTCTTTTCTTTTCATCATCATTTTATTATTTCATAAACATGAACTTATCCATATAAGTATTCAAGGTAATAGAAAGAAACAACCACCAGCTCAATCTACTCCACCAAGTGATCACAAATTATAGCTCACGGGTATGGCCAAAAGAGAGGAGGGCTCACGGGTAAAGCCAAAAGAGAGGAGGGCTCATGGGTAAGGTGAGAGGGAGCACAACCAAGCTCCAATTAATTCAAGAGTAGGAGCCAAAAGAGAGGAGAGCTCAAGAGTAAAGCCACATGCATCACAAAGACAACAAAACAGCTTCAAATCCAACTCACGGCCAAAGACAACCCGAGAACAATCTCAAAGGTAGTAAACACCAAATGAGGCTCACGACTAAGCGGAAAACCAAAGCCAACAAAGCTACCAAACCATTCTTTCAACAAGGCTAACTCAAACCCAGCAGAAAGGGGGAAACCAACTCACGGCCAAAGACAAACCGAGCCAGCACGGGGGCGAACCAAGCCTAAGAGAAGATCTAAAACAGTAAGAGATTTCAGTCAACATAAATCATCAAAACAGAGCCCAAACCGACCCTAAGAGAGGGGCAAACCGAGCCCAACAAATGGGTAAAACCGAGTCTAGCAAAGGGAGCAAAAACATAAAATTATTCCAGGTAAATTGAACTCACTAAATGAGTCAAAACAAAGCCATAAAAATCAGATTCCATAAAGCCAAAACCGAGCCTAAGAAAAAGGCAAACCTAGTCCAATACATGGGGCAAAACAGGGAGCATGAAATAAGCCCCCCAAACATATCTTTTCATAGACATAAAACAATTCCGGCACATAATCTAGTAAACGACAGCAAGAGAAACATGAAATAAGCCTCAAACATATCTTTCCATAGACATAAAACAATTTCAAGCATGCATTTTAGTAAGGGGCAGCAAGAGGAACATGAAATAAGCCCCAAACATATCTTTCCATAGACATAAAACAATTTCTAGCATGCATTCTAGTTAGGGGCTGCAAGAGGAACATGAAATAAGCCCCAAACATATCTTTCCATATGTATTTCTAAAGGAGTAAAATACATTCCAAGACCACCCTAGTCATGCTTTCAAGTGTTTCAAGCAAAAGAAAAGTAGAGGTGATACATATATGCATGCTTAATTTCTCACCATTCTAAGCAAATATTCATGCTTAAACTTCAAAATAAACTTCCATATTTCATGCCATCCGGAATAATGTAAAATAGGATGAAGCTTGGATCAAGAGAAACTTGGGCTGAACTTATGCTTTAGAATTAGAGGTATTGTCATGATTTATGTTCACATTAGTTAGGCGCTCAAGCATAAGTTTCTTATAGCAAAGTAACAGTTGATTGTTAATCCAGCTTGAATGAAGATTTTTTTTGGGGATGGAGTTCATTTATATTGTACATACGTGGAAGTACTTAGAAATAGTTGGTCATTCCAAAAATAAGTTTGTTTTCTAACTCGTTTGCAAGGTTTCCTATTGGTCATATTTAAAATGGTATACCCATCCAAAAAACTTATGGGAGTTGATGAAATCTTTGCTTTCATTTTCATTAGAAATGTTACATCAAGCATTAATTTATTTACAGTTTATGTGTTTCTTTCTATTAATTGGCTCACTTTGTTTTTGAGGACATGCTAGTGATGATGTCTGAGATGGATTACAACTTATTTCCCAGCTTTAGGTTAGTTTTCATGAACATTGTGTGAGCTGGACTTGATTTTTTATTTTTGTGAGCCAGAAAAATTGATGTAAAATTGATTAAGGTGATTGTTTTAGAAATATTAATTAAAAAAAGAAAACATAAGAGAAAGTTGTGGCATTGTTGTTTGACATGAGAATTTGCAAGTTGATGTAGCTATGTTAATACAATGGTTTACTGTCGTGGTTACCACATCATTGCAAACTGTTGTGAGTTGTTATGGGATTTCTTTTGATTGTGGCAGGTGTGCTAGTTTGCCTTAGCCTATAAAATTTAAATTAATTTGGGAATATTTGCTTATCCTATGATATTAATTTAAACTTAAATTGAGATGAATCATGTGTGAATTTTATCTACTAGCTCAAGTTTAGAGTCTATAAATTGGTGTTCAAACATATATAATAGATAATTTTTGGGCTTGAATAGTATTTCTTTTTTGTGTTTCTATCTTATGAGCGCAAGTTAGATCTGTGATTCCTTCAAGTGGCTTGGTAGTTTCATTCCTTGATTATTTGTTATATATACAATTTATTATTGCCAAATTTAGTGAGTTTGATTTNTGGATCTCACGGACGTACAGGTTTGCTTTACATTTTACAGCAATTAATTTTCCCGTCTTCTATCTGCTACCGTACTGTAAAGCATGTTACACTTGTCCTGTTTTCCATCTGCTACCGTACTGTAAAGCATGTTACACTTGTTCTGTTACTGTTCTTCATGTATAATATGTTGTACTGCTCCTGTTTTTGCCTGTTACCGTTCCACGTGCATTCTATTATTTGTTCCTGCATCGCACACTTTACTTTTTTATAACATCAAACATGTTTCCTTTTTGCATAGGATGTTTAGAGAACTACAACCATAGAGCCGTTTGATTTAACATTATAACTGAACACCCTAGAAAACTTAAACTCGTCATGGCAAGGAGTTTGGAGCTAGCACGGTGGGCAGCACGACCATCTTCAACAACAAAACATGTCTTCCCCAGCAAAACCATCCCTTTTCCTAGAAATTAAACTACAATCAATAAGATTTCGAGGTTGTTTGTCTAGCGCAACATTAATCCTCTATCTTTTCTTTAGGCATTCACATAGCGCTGTCGTGCGATTTAAGCAGTAAACTCATTCTAGGTTTCGAGGTTGTCGTCAGATACAATGTAAATCCTCATATCTTCCAGGCAATTTGTGTGACCCTGTCGCGCAAATATAAGCCCTAATTAAATAAAATTGGCAGAATAAAACACTTTAATAATTTCTTCTTAAAGCTGAAGTCAAACCATAGGATAGACTGGAACCTACTGAGGTTCGCCTCAGGATCTGTGGCTTCCCCTAGTTTCTCTTCATTTGGATTCTTTAACAATGTTCCAGATTTGAGTTTTTCCCCCTTCAGACCTCTTTGTTCGATTTCGTTGTAAAGTTCTATCATTTTGACCTCTTTGAAGACATTATTCCCTGATTTTTATCGAGAGTTTTCTTNACATTAGTTAGGCGCTCAAGCATAAGTTTCTTATAGCAAAGTAAAAGTTGATTGTTAATCCAGCTTGAATTGCACATACGTGGAAGTACTTAGAAATGGTTGGTCATTCAAAAAATAAGTTTGTTTTCTAACTCATTTGCAAAGTTTCTTATTGGTCATATTTAAAATGGTATACCCATCCAAAAAACTTATGGGAGCTGATGAAATCTTTGCTTTCATTTTCATTAGAAATGTTACATCAAGCATTAATTTATTTACAGTTTATGTGTTTCTTTCTATTAGTTGGCTCACTTTGTTTTTGAGGACATGCTAGTGATGATGTCTGAGATGGATTACAACTTATTTCCCAGCTTTAGGTTAGTTTTCATGAACATTGTGTGAGCTGGACTTGATTTTTTATTTTTGTGAGCCAGAAAAATTGATGTAAAATTGATTAAGGTGATTGTTTAGAAATATTAATTAAAAAAAGAAAACATAAGAGAAAGTTGTGGCATTGTTGTTTGACATGAGAATTTGCAAGTTAATGTAGCTATGTTAATACAATGGTTTACTGTCGTGGTTACCACATCATTGCAAACTGTTGTGAGTTGTTATGGGATTTCTTTTGATAGTGCAGGTGTGCTAGTTTGCCTTAGCCTATAAAATTTAAATTAATTTGGGAATATTTTCTTATCCTATGATATTAATTTAAACTTAAATTGAGATGAATCATGTGTGAATTTTATCTACTAGCTCAAGTTTAGAGTCTATAAATTGGTGTTCAAACATATATAATAGATAATTTTTGGGCTTGAATAATATTTCTTTTTTGTGTTTCTATCTTATGAGCGTAAGTTAGATATGTGATTCCTTCGAGTGACTTGGTAGTTTCATTCCTTGATTATTTGTTATATATACAATTTATTATTGCCAAATTTAGTGAGTTTGATTTTGATCAAAATGCCATATGTTGAAAATCTAATTTTGTTGAAATAAACTCGTTTGCTTGTTGATTGTTTATTTCAATTTTTTTGGGAACTTTTTGAATATGTTAATTCAATTCATCATCATTTGTTCTTAATTTTTAGGAGTATTTGTTTTCATATAAAGAAAATGAGTTAATGGATCAATAAATAACTTATGATTTGTGAGTGTTTTTTATATTTTTTATTTATTTGCTTGAAAGCATTCTATGCATCCATATTAGTACATCAGGAACTCTAACCTTTAGTCTTCCTCTTTATATTGGTATCAAAGCTTTGAGTTGTGCAAGTTGTTATTTAGAAGCTGTTTAAATAATAGTATAAATCACATGCCATGAAAAGGATGAAATTTTAACAATATTGTAAACTCAATTAATTCAATTGTTGACTAAGCAAAATCAAACATGTGATGATATTAATTTGCTTAAAATAATGATTGATAATTTGAATGCCAATCATGCTAAGGCATGTGAACATGAAGTGGATTCCAATCACTATGTTTAACGATTCATCAAAATATTTCTGGTAGGAAATAAGGTAATTTAGTTAAAAAATTTGAGATCTTTAATAATGATGCTTATAAAGATCATTGATGCTAATTTTTTGGGATGATGACAATGGTTGATGACTTAAATAGGAAAGTTAAGATTGAAGTGTCTACCTATGATGGATGAATTGATTGATGCTAATGCTTGTTCAGATATGTTGCTAGTTATGATACTTTTGTTGAATGATAGATTATGCTAGATGAATTTTAACTTTGGTTTGCAAAAAAAATAAAAATAAAATAAGGCAAGCAAAATTTATTTGATGAGTATGAGACAAAAAAGATAGATTGAGAAGAACCTATACATGTACTGAAAAAAAGGAAGTTATAAAAAATATTTGCCTTTATCATATCATGATTGTTTACTTGATGAATTTAATTCATTGAAGCAGGAGATCAAANTTTGTGCCGACAATTAGTACATCAGGAACTCTAACCTTTAGTCTTCTACTTTATATTGGTATCATAGCTTTGAGTTGTGCAAGTTGTTATCTAGAAGCTGTTTAAATAATAGTATAAATCACATGCCATGAAAAGGATGAAATTTTAACAATATTGTAAACTCAATTAATTCAATTGTTGACTAAGCAAAATCAAACATGTGATGATATTAATTTGCTTAAAATAATGATTGATAATTTGAATGCCAATCACGCTAAGTCATGTGAACATGAAGTGGATTCCAATCACTATGTTTAACGATTCTTCAAAATATTTCTGGTAGGAAATAAGGTTATTTAGTTGTTTAACAATTTGAGATCTTTAATAATGATGCTTATAAAGATCATTGATGCTAATTTTTTGGGATGATGACAATGGTTGATGACTTAAATAGGAAAGTTAAGATTGAAGTGTCTACCTATGATGGATGAATTGATTGATGCTAATGCTTGTTCAGATATGTTGCTAGTTATGATACTTTTGTTGAATGATAGATTATGTTAGATGAATTTTAACTTTGGTTTGCAAAAAAATAAAAATAAAGTAAGGCAAGCAAAATTTATTTGATGAGTATGAGACAAAAAGATAGATTGAGAAGAACCTATACATGTACTGAAATAAAGGAAGTTATAAAAAAATATTTGCCTTTATCATATCATGATTGTTTACTTGATGAATTTAATTCATTGAAGCAGGAGATCAAAATTCTTACTGAACATGTGCATAAATTTGAAGAATTATTATCGCATTCTAAGTTCATTGAAGATCCTATGATTATACTCTCTACAATTCAGTATGCTTTGAGATTTGAAATAAAAGAAAGATGACTCTTTATCATATTCCATCACTTGATCATGTTTTTCAAATTCGATTAGATTTTGACCAAATGCTAAATTTATCTGCCTCTAAGAGGGTTACAATATATTCTGATAGTGCTTCTCTTCATCAAAGACACCAAATTGAATTGGTTGCACCTGCTTCTAAGGATAACAATATTACAGTTAATAAGGTCACCTGATTAAAATCAATTGCATTTGTATCTGGTTATAAGATTTTTTAGGCACCTTTTTAAATGTCAATCGGTAATTATACTATCGAGTGCCCCAGTTGAAACTTCAATATAAATGTGGCGGAAGAGAAAATAAGATCAATGATTAAGATGATGTTTATGAGTTTGATGAATAGGTTGGTGATTCTTAGAATGCTTTTACTTTTGATTTCACTTGTTCCATCGTAGGTACTTCTATGGTTGAACCNAGGAAGAGAAAATAAGACCAATGATTAAGATGATGTTTATGAGTTTGATGAATGGGTTGGTGATTCTTAGAATGCTTTTACTTTTGATTTCACTTGTTCCATCGTAGGTACTTCTATGGTTGAATCTGATTGGAAGAGAGAGACAAAGTTTAAGCCTAATCAGATATGTGAACTTCTGCATTCATATAATTCATAATGGAAATTGCATTAATGTCGTTTCAAATGTGAAAGTTTACCTTAGATCACATGAATTTGAAACCTTAATCGCATCCCTAATCATTTTGATCTCTCTAGGTGTTTAGTTTTGATTCTATTAGCTATCTCTTCTAATCACTCAATTTTCACACCCTATGGTTGTCATACACATGGTAGACAAGCTTTCAAGGTCAAATCTCTTAGATGAATAAGCTGATTAGATCAACTTCGTAGCGCCACCCGGACCGGACGGCTTGATGTAATACTATCCAATCAAGAAAGCAGCTTGATTTTGGTGATCTTTAGCTTAGAAGCATTCCTTCTTCTACAAAAATCCATCTTCCCTGAGAACTCATCTTACTCCATCTAGTTTTATTGACTTCTCTTCGTCAGTTTTCCTGAAAACTCGCCTTTTTTAACGAGTAGTCCTCTTTAGCAACTTCAGAAACTTGCCCCTTGTTGAATTATTCCCCTCACTCCCTTCAATGCCTCCTCTTGGTCAACATCTCTAAGAAGTGACCTTCTAGGCATACTTTTTGGCGACTTTGGGAATTCGGCCTCTCATTGATTCTCTAAGTGGGCTACCTTGGTGCTTCAATCAACCTAATCTGTTCGACAAGCATCCCTCGAATGACTTAACCATCTCGTTGACTTCTCCTAGTCGGCATCCTCAGCGCCTCTTCCAAATTAACTTCTGACCTCGTCCGACTATAATTTGGCCAACTTTGCTGACTTCACCAAGTCAGCTTTTTTTGGGGCTTCTTGAAGTCGACCTTTTCTGTAGGGGGGTCTGCTTTGTTATTGAGACGAGCAAGTCTCCAATTGGCTCGAGACATCTTAACAGGCCTTTAAAATCTCACTATTTGGAGAGAGCATGTTATTTTGAGCCTATTAGTAGGTNGCATGCATGTATGTGAGTCTAAATGTACATATGTATATATCTTGTTTTTCTACTTGTGAGATTTTTTTACCTCGTTAAGGCATGGATTTTTTTGTAAATAAAAGGAGGCCCTCTTTTTTTGTTTCTCATTTCTCTTCCATCCTTTCCTTGATTAACTTGATATGCATTAAGAAAAAATGGTTGTGAAGTTTATGCTGAAGTTATTAAAGATATATATGATGAAGAATTAACTGGATTAAATTTAGAGATGTATTTTTTATTGGAGAGGCATATGTTCAAATATGTAAATAGTTAGAACAAAGAAAAATTTTAGAAGATAATTAAATGTCTAGGATAGCAGAACAATTTCTTATCATTTAATATGCTTTTTAAATTGTTTGAATATTTAATAATTATTAAATATTATCACCGGAAGATTGTATAAGCATCTTGAATGATTTAAAATGATTGTTCTGTTGATAGTGAATGATGTGAACTTTGTTTGAGGCTTTCAAATATCTAGAGTTTTCCTATGTGATTGAGTACAATATTTGTTCGTGACGATGATAAGATGATCAAGCAAAAGACATCACCATGAAATTTATCTTTAAAACCTTTAATTAGGTATCTTGTTTTCAGTCTTTCCTTCCTCTTGGTTCTCTCTTATGTCTGATTGTTGTTTTCTCTTTGATTTACCTTTAAGCATTATTTGAATCTCTTATTATCAGAAAACTGCTCAATTTGATGTTTTTTTACACTGCGCTATCGTATCAGTTGTAAATGTCTGTAGATTCATATTCCATTTTATTCAGTGTTTATTCTTTGCCTTGTAGCTGTTTAGACTGCTTAAACTTCGTCTGATGTGGTTTCTCTTTTGGATCCAGATTTGAGCCATTTCAGGTTTCATTTGAAGTTCTTTCCGGATGTTCAATATAAATCACACATCTTTTGTACTTATGTTTATTTAGTTGTCTATTTTTTAAAGAGGGACGTTACAACTAGAAGAACAAATATTAATGTTTGCGATAAAATAAATGAAAAAAGGGACATCTAAAGAGCAAGTTGGATTGGAAGAATTTGGAAACGCTACTTTTTAGTAAGAGATGAATGGGGCTACTATAACAAATGTCCAACGAAGTAGGGATAATTGTTAGTGGTTATTTGAATTGGTATGCAGATTCAAGTATGATTTTCTATAAGAGAAATATTTGGAATGAAATAGAAAATTACAAAGAATAACTTCACTTGATTTTGCAGATTTGTTGATGAGTTTATCTTGCAATTGTAAGCCCATTTCATTTTGTGAAAGTGAGATCAGTTAGTTATGTAAGGAACTGGAACATAGGTTGATTTTTTTTTATCAGTAGTAAAAAAACTTAATATATTAGAAAAACTTCAGCATATTATATAAAAAATGATCTAAATTTATTAGAATTAAATGACAATATGACATTCATTAGAACACGATGGAGAATAAGAAAGAATTAATGTAGCCGACCCCATTTAGTAGGATAAAGGCTTGTTGTTGTTATTGCTGTTGTTGTGAGTAGTAAAAAAACCTGAAAAAGTTTGAATACATAAAATTGGGTGGTTATGGATATTCATCTTGACTCATAAAAGCACAATTAAAAGAAATAAATGGAAAATTAAATTAAATATATGTGAAAAAAGATTTGAACTTTGGGATACTTCTTGAGAGAGAGAGAGAGAGAGAGAGTTAATAATCTTATAGTTGATCCAAATTTTGTTTAGAAATAATTATGTGAGAGAGAGTGTGAGGGTAGCACCTTTCAAGATAAGAAATGAAAGGTTGACATGTGATTTGAGATTATAAATTGGAGTGAAAAAGAACCGAAACTTGAGCAAATGTTGTGGAATTGAGAAGAGAAAAGATAGACCAAATGTAATATGACTGGCAAAAATGCAAAGAAGGATTGTGCATTATAGAGTTAGTCACTCTGTATATAACACAATTGAAAGGATTGGAGAATGATATTCATCAAACAAACCCTATTGTTTGGAATGAGAATATTACTGATGATTACGATAATGGAAATCTTAAATAAATGATGAATTTATATTTTTGTATTGCTGAAGAGCATGAAGTTTTGGGGAAATTCTATTTTAGAATATACCTAAAAAAATATTTCCATATGTATAAAAAGTATCTAAATATATTTTTGGGATGATAATTTTTATTTCTAAAATATGTAATGATATTCATCAAGCGCTTGATAGGATTGGCAAGTCCACGGCGCCAGCCCATCAGTTCTTGGAGTTATATAAATATATAGAATTACATAAAAATGTGTATTTAAGTATTTAGAAGTAAGTGATAGTGATATTTTTTTATATGATATTAAAAATTTGAGTGCTGTGCATGTAAATATTAAAGTTTGGTTGTTAGATATGCAGTAGATAAGAATCATGTGGTATGTACGTAAATGCGTTTTGAGTCTCTCATTTTCTGTCTTTTTCCATGCTGAAGTGTTTTGAAAAAAGTTTTAAGATTCCATTTAATCTACTCATTCTACTCATATATTGCATATTTAAGACATAATTCACAATTTCTCTTCTTGATGCATAATCTTTAATCAACATTCTTATTCCATTTTCTTGCCCAGAAAGTGAAGAGATTTTCTCTTGCCGAGCAGAGCCCTCCTCAGGCAAAACCAAGTCATTAAAGGTACATAATGAAACTTCTGCAAATAAATTGATAGGGAAAGCTTATGGTTGCATGTGCTGAGTAGAACCTTGATGCTCTAACCTGAAATTATATATCCCATATCATTTGCATTTTTGCCCAGGCCGACAGCTATCTTTTCATTTTTGGCTGACAGCTATTTTAACGTTCTCATTGATTATTTTAAATATAGATCAGATTCTGCTGGAATAACGTATCCGTTACGCTGTGCATGTTTCATCATGCGTGTGCTATGTCAATTTGGGAGAATAAGGGGCTGGGAATAGATTTTAGAGTCATTCTATTTGCTTTAAGATGACTTAATCTGATTATATACTGTGTTTATATCAAAGAAACTATGATGATAATGAGGTTCATCTTCACTAAATTTTATTTTTGCCTAAATTTGTCCCGTTACATTGGGCCTCAGTCATTTGAATGTGACATTAATACATAGCGTTATGATTTCAAATCATCATGAGTTGAATGTGATAAATGAATAATTAATTAACTTTTATAGTAGTCATTTTAAAGGAAATTTAAGGATTTTAGATCTCACAGTATTCTCACTCAATTTTTTTTCTTACCATCTATTAAATATCATTGCTGAAGATAGGGCTGTCAAAAAAGCTCGTTGTTCGCGAACAGTTTGTGTTCGATTCGTCAATAAGTTTGTGTTCGATTCGGTCGATAAGTAAACGAGACGAATCTGAACAAATTCTTTTCGTTCGGTTAGTTAAATGAACCAAACATAAACAGTGATGTGTTCGTTCGTGTTCGAATTGTTATTGTTTGAAATATAAAATAATTTAAAATAATTATATATTAAAAGTTATGATATTTTAAAAAATTAAATTTTATAAATTATAATATATAGTAAATTAATTAATATAATATATTAATATAGATATTATATATTTATATAATATAAGTTATATAATTAATATAATATACATATTAATATTAGGGATGTCAAATTAACTCGTCGTTCGCCAATAGCTCGTGTTCAGTTGGTGTGCGGCTTGTTCGTTAAGAAACGAACACGAACAGTGACTTCACGAACAAGTTCGAACACGAGCTTATTTCAAACAAATTAAATTTCAAATAAATCGAACACGAACCCAAATTCTATTTGTCTTTATTCAATCCGTTTACACCCCTACTCACCAGCTTCAACTGACCAAATCGATTAGAACTTCTGATAAATTCCTCCATTTCAGCAGTACGAGGATGGTGAACCCACATGGTGCCATCCATGAACTGNTGGTTGGCTGGCTTTGGTTCCTACTCCTACCCGTGAAACCCATTGGAATTTCTTGAGTTTAATTTATCCCCTCTTGTTGAGTTTGAATCATTTGAATGATTATAGAGGGTTTAAACTTGTTACTTTGAGAGATTGGTGATATTTCATACTCTCCTATGTATATCAAAGCTTGTAGGGAAATGAATCAAGAATTGCCATCCCAAAAATTAGGATTACTTTAGTTGCCCTTCGGTGTTTGTCGGGGGAGCGTTGTAGCAGCTATTGGTGCTTCTTCTGTTTGCCTTAGCCGTGAGCCCCCTTTGCGCTCTGGGTTACCGTAGTCGTGGGCCTTACTTGTGCTTTGGATGCGGGCTTTTGCAGCTGCTCTTTGCTGCCTTAAGTTGTGAGCTTTAACAGTTCTTTCCTGGGTCCTTTGTTGTCTTAACTGTAAGCCTTATTTATTGTCTCTTGGACTGTTTTTGGTTGTGGGTCTTGGCAGCTGTCCCTTGCTTTAACCGTGAACCTCTTTTGGCCCCGTT
>JXCR01147248.1:0-10813 GCA_002079205.1 Phalaenopsis hybrid cultivar
GTCTGATGCTGAGAGCAGGCAAGGCAGCAGGTCTAGAGAACCACAAACACTCATGCGCCCGTAGGAAAAACTGGGATCGGTTGGAAAATACAATGCGGGCAGGCAAGAAAAACAGCAAGAAAAATGCGGGAAGGCAAGAAAAACAACTAGAAGATCATTTGTCCACATTTTTATTTTTTTCTAGGGATTGTAGTGCTTCCTTGGGCCCCCTCCTAAATCCAAACTTTACCGTGCTAGCCTCTTGCTAATGATGGCTAAAGAACCATCATTGAAACTAACTAAGGGCATTTTCGGGTTCAATCTTATTATTATTTTTTTATTTTTAAAAATACTAGCGCGCTTCTTAGATATTTTTTCTTTTTATTTCTAAAAACAAATTAATTTTTTTTAAAACACCCGAAACAACTTTTAGTTGTTTGAGCGTTTTTAAAAGCAATCACATCTTAATCAAATATGTTAAACATATTTTGTTTCAATTCAAAACATAAATAAAACAAAAAAAAAAATTGAAATAAAAATAAAATAAAATAATGATCTATATTGCAAGTTAAGAAGCACAGTGCATACTGCTAGAGAGTAGGAAGGAAACTAATACCTGTTCCAAGGAAGAAGTTCCATATCCAACATATGAAGATGACAGCAATGGCTGAACTAAGGACCAGTTTAGATTCTCCAATGCAACCGACAAGGGCTCTAGATATCTACATAACAATGACTTTTGTGAGGAAATGAATTATACTACCAACAGAAATTGAAGCAAGTTTATAATGTATAAATAATAAATCATATTATCAGAGTTAAAAAAAAATGGTTATGAGGATGTAGAAAATTTCAAGAATGGTAGATGCCTGCTGTAAAAGGAAATNTTATTAAGAATTGCTTAGATGAGAGAAAGTTATATTCTCAATCCAAAAAAATATATATTAATTTTTAAGAAGGTTGTCAATACCAATCTCAAGTCTGAATAAAAAGGGTTAAGGGTACTTTTAATCTAGAGCTACATATTTTTTAAAGAAATATCAATCAACTTGTTGAATAAGTGTCATTTCTACCCCCTCTTATTAATCAGGATTCACCAACATGTGTCGGTGTCCATCCTTTCAAGTGAATGGTAACAAACTGGGAATTCGTGCGCTATTGAGTGTAATGGATTTAACCTAGCACACTAGAGCAGAGTTTAGATAAAAGATTACACAGACATAGCTACCCAAGGCAAAGAATAGTCCAAAAATATTATTAGCTATATGCACTAGTCACTTGTTTGCGAGTTTCAAACCTCCAATTATTCTCAAAGAATAGTCCAAAAACATGATTTTGTCTCATCGGTGTAACTATCCAGAAGGTCACCGATCCCTTAAGTGCTCCCATAGAAACATGCTTGACTTTGGAGTTTCTGATGAAATTTCAATCATTACATCTAAAAGCGTATTCATGTTTAAAAGTTAAGCATCACTGTACTTAAGGGTCTTTATGATCTCCATGACTTAAGTAATTGATATTCTCGCTATTTTTCCTAACTCATAACCATCCAACGGATAGATAGAATTCTATAAGTGTCCACTAAAAATTTAAGAGATGACTCACACCATGTAGCACTTGGTTTCATCTTGGGTTTAAGAGGTGGCTCACATAGCATAACATTTTGTTCTATGTGGCACTTAATTTTCATCTATAAGCTGGTGTATCGGTCTAATATAATTTGTAACAGCATGAGCTCTCACCAATCAATATATTGTCTGTTTTGGCCTAATGGCCTCAAAATTTTATCCCATTGGTGTAACTTCGCAGAAGGTTACCAGACGTGGGGGCTAGAGGGTTGNCGTACACAAGTAACAACTCTAGTATACATGTCCCTAAGGAGTTGAATATAAGTCATATCAACACTATTCTTTTCTAGAACTCTCCAAAAGACTTCTCTTGGAACCTTATCGTAAGCTCTTTCTAAACCAATAAAAATCATATGTAGACCCTTCTTTTTGTCTCTGTATTTCTCCATCAAACCCCTCAATAAATATATAACATCCATAGTAGACCTGTCCGGCATAAATCCAAACTGATTATGAGAAATCTTTGTATCACGTCATAATCTATGTTCAATTACTCTCTCCCATAATTTTAAAGTATGACACATCAAATTAATTCCCCTATAATTTACGCACTATTGTGCATCCCCTTTATTCTTAAAAATAAAGACCAAAAGACTCTTCCTCCACTCCTCCAGTATCTTTTTAATTTTTAAAATAATATTGAATAGTTTAGTAAGACAAAAAATTCACAAATCTCCAAAATTATTTCACACTTCAGTTAGGATATCAGCAGGTCCTACTGATTTTCCACCATTAGTTTTTGTTAAAGCATATTCAAATTCTATTTTACTAATGCGACGGTAATTATTATCAACGATATAGAAATCACTAAGATCGATCATATTTTCAGAAACTACATTGAAAAGCTAATTCAAATATCTCACCCTTCTATGTTGAAATCTTCCTCTAATAAAAGCATTTTTTTTTTTATTTTAATCTTTAATATAATTTATTTGAATTAAATATTTACTTTTCTTTTCTCTTTGTTTGACTAGTTTATACATATATTTTTCATCATNACTAATTCAAATATCTCACCCTTCTATGTTGAAATCTTCCTCTAATAAAAGCATTTTTTTATTTTAATCTTTAATACAATTTATTTGAATTAAATATTTACTTTTCTTTTCTCTTTGTTTGACTAGTTTATACATATATTTTTCATCATCTTTAATATATAATCTATTATAAAGATCATTAAAAACAAAATTTTTAACTTCACAAATTTTTCTCTTAGACTCCCTATAAGCCACCTTACATTTTTCCCAATTCTCTAAGTTTTTACGTTTAAACTAATTTTTATAGCACAATTTCTTATATTTTATATTTTCTTACACATTACTATTCCACCACCAACTATTTTTAATTATAAAAATTGTTACTTTTGATTTTTCAAGTTTTTTTTTATCACTTGTTTAATAGTGCTTATTACTTTATCACACATATAATTTACTTCACGAACATCCCAAATCTTGAAACCTTAAAATCTTGAATTTTGCTCGTAAAAATAATTTTATCTGTTTTTTAGATGCCCCTATCTAATTTTATAACTATGTTTTTTTTGTATACTTTATCTTACAATTCTTTACCTTAAAATCCAGAACTAATAATCGATGTGGAGTACTTAAATTTTCACTTGGAATGACCTTACAATCTTTACAAACTCGATGATATCTTTTTCTCATAAGAAAATAATAAATTTATGTTTTATTAGAACTATATTTATAAGTAATAATATGCTCATATCTTTTCTTAAATAAAGAATTAGCAATAACAAAATCATACACTAAGCAAAATGTAATATCGTTCTACCTTCTTCATTAATCACTCTAAAACCGTAGCCACCATAAATATTTCTAAAATCTTTCATCACTCTACAACCATGTCCATTTAAATTCCCTCCAATAAAAATTCTTTTTTTTAAGAGGTGTCATTGGTATTAATTCTTTTAAATCATTCCAGAATTTTTCTTTTAAACATATATCTANTTTATTATTTTATCACACATATAATTTACTTCACGAACATCCCAAATCTTGAATTTTGCTCGTAAAAATAATTTTATCTGTTTTTTAGATGCCCCTATCTAATTTTATAACTATGTTTTTTTTGTATACTTTATCTTACAATTCTTTACCTTAAAATCCAGAACTAATAATCGATGTGGAGTACTTAAATTTTCACCTGGAATGACCTTACAATCTTTACAATCTCGATGATATCTTTTTCTCATAAGAAAATAATCAATTTATGTTTTAATAGAACTATATTTATAAGTAATAATATGCTCATATCTTTTCTTAAATAAAAAATTAGCAATAACAAAATCATATACTAAAGCAAAATGTAATATCGTTCTACCTTCTTCATTAATTACTCTAAAACCGTAGCCACCATAAATATTTCTAAAATCTTTCATCACTCTACAACCATGTCCATTTAAATTCCCTCCAATAAAAATTCTTTTTTTAAGAGGTGTCATTGGTATTAATTCTTTTAAATCATTCCAGAATTTTTCTTTTAAACATATATCTAAAACTACTTGAAAAACATAAGCACTTATAATATTAAAAATCTTAATATCAACAACAACTGTTAGAGTTATAATTCTATCTCCAATTCAATTAATTTTAAAACATTATCTTTCAAACTCTTATCTATAATCACAACTACATCATTTCTAGTGTGACTCCTATCTGAATACGAAAGTTTAAAACTTAAGCTATCAAAGTACTTAGCATTTTCTCCAACCATTTAGTTTCTTGAATACATAAGATATTTATCTTCCTATGAACCATAAAATCAATTAATTTCATTAATTTACTTGTAAGAGTACCTATACTCCAATATCATATCCTAATATTACTTTTATGCAACAACTTTTTTACCCACATTCGTATTTAACGTGTGAAACTTTGTTTATTTGAGACTATACTTGGGCACCGATATAGCAGCGCTTGCACATTTTTCACTGTATTCAAATCATACAACGCGTCGCTTCTAGGGGACGCCCTATCATTTACACAAAAAAGATTCAAGTCATAATTTTTTGACAAATTTTATGTTGATTGTCGACTATCTAAAGCAGCCCCTTTCCCTTTCATTAAGCAGAAATTATTTCCCCCTTCCTTTTTTGTTTACCCGCCTATATATCTATTATAAGTATGTGTTTGTGGTCTTTGGTTTAGTTTTTNCCGTATTTAACGTGTGAAACTTTGTTTATTTGAGACTATACTTGGGCACCGATATAGCAGCTCTTGCACATTTTTCACTGTATTCAAACCATACAACGCGTCGCTTCTAGGGGACGCCCTATCATTTACACAAAAAAGATTCAAGTCATAATTTTTTGACAAATTTTATGTTAATTGTCGACTATCTAAAGCAGCCCCTTTCCCTTTCATTAAGCAGAAATTATTTCCCCTTCCTTTTTTGTTTACCCGCCTATATATCTATTATAAGTATGTGTTTGTGGTCTTTGGTTTAGTTTTTAGTAGTTCTATTTCAGATTTCTGTGAGGACAGTTGTTGGCGTCCAAGTTTTCCCTTTGAGAGTTGTATCTAAAGGCGAGAAGGTGCTCCTGCTTTAACTCTTCCTGAAGTGATCTTTATCTACCCTTCGCCCGTTTCCCCAACATTATTCCACCCGCCAGATTTGTTTTCATCTCTATCGAAACTGTTCTGCNATCCAAGTTTTCCCTTTGAGAGTTGTATCTAAAGGCGAGAAGGTGCTCCTGCTTTAACTCATCCTGAAGTGATCTTTATCTACCCTTCGCCCGTTTCACCAACATTATTCCACCCGCCAGATTTGTTTTCATCTCTATCGAAACTGTTCTGCCGATAGATTTGTTGTTGTCCTACCACCGCCCAACCCTTCCAGACCCACTCCCTGCTTGTAGCCAAGAACCACAACCTCCCTTACCAGCAATCGCACCTTTCCTAAAAAACATACAGTTTAGCCGCCCCATCACCTATGTCTCTCATGCTACTTTCGTGCCGCTAATCTCCTCACCCACTGGCCTATTGTGCCGCTAACACGCTCAACCCACCAAGCCTTCTCCTTCCCTCTCATAATTGCCAACAGCTTCGGCCATAGTGCCTTCCAACCCTCCCAAAATTGATGTCAACTCCTCCAACCATAACAGCCAACCCCCCTCAACTCCTTGCGCCTACTTTCAGGCTTGCCAGAATCCCCTTCTAACCCTCCCTTGCCCGCACAACCACCTCCCGTCTGACTCTTACCCCCTCTCAGTCGTCAACCACCACACTTGTCATCGCCTTAGGGTATATTTTTATGTGTGTTGCATTTATATCATGTTTGGAAGAATCGTAGTTATAGCCCTTTTGAATTTCAACAATAATATTTCTATTTTTTTGTGGTTTGAGTTGACTCTAGTATCAATACCCATCTCAGAAGTGCTTCTATTAGAGGATGCTTAATTTTAAAATTTCTGATGGAATTTAACCATTNTCATTTATATCATGTTTGGAAGAATCGTAGTTGTAGCCCTTTTGAATTTCAACAATAATATTTCTATTTTTTTGTGGTTTGAGTTGACTCTAGTGTCAATACCCATCTCAGAAGTGCTTCTATTAGAGGATGCTTAATTTTAAAATTTCTGATGGAATTTAACCATTNTCCCTCCCTTGCCCGCACAACCACCTCCCGTCTAACTCCTACCCCCTCTCAGTCGTCAACCACCACACTTGTCATCGCCTTAGGGTATATTTTTATGTGTGTTGCATTTATATCATGTTTGGAAGAATCGTAGTTATAGCCCTTTTGAATTTCAACAATAATATTTCTATTTTTTTGTGGTTTGAGTTGACTCTAGTATCAATACCCATCTCAGAAGTGCTTCTATTAGAGGATGCTTAATTTTAAAATTTCTGATGGAATTTAACCATTACACCAAAAGACACCTCAATGTTAAGAGTTCAACTTTATTCTACTTAAGGAATTTAACATTGCGAGTTTTTAGAGGCCATACAAACATAGAAAAAAAAATGCACTTCACANAAGGAATTTGGATTATGTATCTTAGTGATCTTATTGTGAAATTTAGTTGGCCTGGATGCAGATATTATTTTCTTCAACCTTTGGATATTGCGTTTTATATTTGACATGTAAGTTCGAATAATATAGAAAAAATTCAGAATATAAGAGTTTATGATTAGTAGAATAACAGCTGCTAGACATTTCAGTTNTGCTAACCTTTTCCACAACACTCTAATCTATGAGTGTGACTACCCTGATAGTGGGACAACTGGAAGCTATGCGGTCGTAATCGTGGCATCGGCAACATTTCCTGACCGTTGCAGTGTTGGAAGAGCTACCTTTCTCCTGCTTCTTCCAGCTCTAACCTGGAGTGTCACTCCCTTGCCCGACCCTTTCCTGTGCCTCCCGGGGTACCTCTGTCGGTCATGGTAACTATGGGTGACTATTTGCCTGAAGGTTGCTGTCCGAAGGATAATTATTGTCGACTCTACTTCTGCCATCTTTCCACCTTGAAGGCTAATGCCTGGATATCCCCCAGCATCCAGTACGGTTGTAGCTGCATCACATTACTAATACTAGATTTCAGGCTCTCAAGATATCTAGCTACTGTATTCTCGTCTGGTCTCGTCAGATCACACTTCATCTGCAAATTATCAAACTACTCTGTGAACTCTTCTACTGATAAATCACTCTGATGCAGGTGATGGAGCCTCAAAAACATATCCTGCAGTAATGGGGAGGGAGGTATTTCCTCTACATTACTTTCTTTATCTTCTCCCACTTGATAATCTTGTCGCTACCCTCTCTTTTCATCTGCTTCTTTAAGTTCTCCCAACACAGAGAAGTACCCTTCTTCAACTTGATGACCGCTAATTTGACTCGTCTATCCTCTGACACATCTTTATACTCAAAGATCCACTCAACAACCTATAACTAATCAATGAATNACTTCCTGATGTATATTGAGGCTTTGGAGGATCCTATAAACGTCCATGTCATCAAGAGAATATTCTGAGTAGTTTATGAAATATAAACTCAAGTTTGTCGCGGAGGAGGGGCCCTCCACCATATTAGGAACAATCCAAAATGAATGCTTTGAAAGTGGAGAGCGCAGAATCAAACATAAGATGTGAAATTTTTCATAATCAATCTCATGGCCAACAACATCAATCAAATTTTATTGGATTCTCCATTCAAAATTACTTATCTTATGTTTAGTTTTGTTGTTTCATGCATTAGTTACTAGTTTTTTTTTTTAATTTTAAATATAATTGCATTTAAACTTTTTTTTTTCTATATTTGTTTTTTTTAATTTTTCTAGAAAATGGGATCATGCACTCTATCATGGTATTAATAAAAAAGTTGAACACAATTAATCCTAACCTTAGTCATCTATTTTCCTTTGTTTTCTTACGTTGTTGATGACTTATCTCCTCCAAAATAATAACAAAAATTGAGAGCATAATCTATGTCGTTCGCTATATAATTTCTTCTTGTAGCGCATTCTACCTGCTTTTCTTCCTCAACATACTCGAGAGCTAAAAGAGGGGCTTTACAATATTTATGACGCGGAAGTGGACTCCTTGCGCGGCAACAGGTCTTCCGCAACGAGAATTTTTGCTAGTGAACCGGCCGACCCAATTGCGGCCGGTCTAGGGTAAGCACATGTCGAGCAGCCTTGGGGCAGGATTTTGATGGGGTGGGTCGCCCCTCTCTTCGTTTCTTTCTGGTTGCCGCCCAAAGGGGGAAATCCTCCCTTCTTATTTTATTTATTAGCTATTATATATGTGTTGTTTTGCTTGTTAGAGTTAGTTTTTGTTGTGTTTTACTTTCATATTTTCTGTGTGGAGAGTTTTCTCTGTTTTAGGGTTGTATCCGATGAGTTGGTGGTGCTCTTGTTATATCCTCCTCCAAGGTGGTGTTGTATCATTTCTTTTTACCATCCCTACTCCTCTCCTCTTCAGCAGCTACTAGCCTCCCCATCCTTCATCTTCGCACCCAGCCACCCTTCCCCCAACAAGTTACTCTTGTTGTCCAACTCCCCGGACATCACCCTAGCCTTCAACCGCCCCGTNTTCCAAGGTGGTGTTGTATCATTTCTTTTTACCATCCCTACTTCTCTCCTCTCCAGCAGCTACTAGCCTCCCCATCCTTCATCTTCGCACCCAACCACCCTTCCCCCAACAAGTTACTCTTGTTGTCCAACTCCCCGGACATCACCCTAGCCTTCAACCGCCCCGTCCCTACAGTCCAACATCGTTTTCCCCCTCCTCAACCATCATCCCAGCCTCGGTCACTGCTATTTTGCAGCAAAACCTGCTGCCCAACCGTCTATCATTGTTGGGCCTATAGTTCTGCACTTTCCCCTTGCTGCCACCACCCGTGCTAACCATCCCGACACGCCTAGCCGACTTCTACCGCCCTTTGAATACACCTTAGAGATGTTTGCTTATGTTGTACATATTTTGTGCTGTTTTTTTTTCTGTTTTATTGTGTTATAACCCTCTCTCAACATCAATAAAAGTTTGTTTTGTGTGTTTCCGTTGTTTTTCCCACTTGGTCCGGTATCATATGATATCGAAGCTAGCCTAACCCTAGTCCTATTCTAGGGTTTCCTAGCATGCGCCATAAATCAATTTTTTTTTTCTACTACCAAATATACTTTCCACAACCCAAACCCTAACCCACCAAAATTTTTCTTTCCTATNTCTGTTTTATTGTGTTATAACCCTCTCTCAACATCAATAAAAGTTTGTTTTGTGTGTTTCCGTTGTTTTTCCCACTTGGTCCGGTATCATATGATATTGAAGCTAGCCTAACCCTAGTCCTATTCTAGGGTTTCCTAGCATGCGCCATAAATCATTTTTTTTTTCTACTACCAAATATACTTTCCACAACCCAAACCCTAACCCACCAAAATTTTTCTTTCCTATTCCTTAATCCTTAGCCATGCAACCCAGGAGATACATGCCCAAACCTACCCGGGAAGAGATAAGGCGGGAGCTCCGTCACCTTCAACAAAGGCTTGCAGAGATTGAAGAATTAACACAAAGAAGTTACCTTTAACCGAGATTTGGAGAGTCAAAGAGGAGAAAGAGATGAGGATCTGAATCCCTTCCATTGGGATAATTTCAACGACGAAGAAGATAGGCCACGACGATTCAAAATCCAGTATCAAAGGAAGCCTAGAGAGGGATATCTGAATCTTCCTCAGAGAGAAACTTGCAGACAGGAGATATCATTTGGACGACATAGAGACATCAAGGTAGATCTGCCAGAGTTTGAAGGAGCTATGGATCCTGAGGAATTCATTGATTAGTTATAGGTTGTTGAGTGGATCTTTGAGTATAAAGATGTGTCAGAGGATAGACGAGTCAAATTAGCGGTCATCAAGTTGAAGAAGGGTACTTCTCTGTGTTGGGAGAACTTAAAGAAGCAGATGAAAAGAGAGGGTAGCGACAAGATTATCAAGTGGGAGAAGATAAAGAAAGTAATGTAGAGGAAATACCTCCCTCCCCATTACTGCAGGATATGTTTTTGAGGCTCCATCACCTGCATCAGAGGGATTTATCAGTAGAAGAGTTCACAGAGTAGTTTGATAATTTGCAGATGAAGTGTGATCTGACGAGACCAGACGAGAATACAGTAGCTAGATATCTTGAGAGCCTGAAATCTAGTATTAGTAATGTGATGCAGCTACAACCATACTGGATGCTGGGGGATATCCAGGCATTAGCCTTCAAGGTGGTAAGACGACAGAAGTAGAGTCGACAATAATTATCCTTCGGACAACAACCTTCAGGCAAATAGTCACCCATAGTTACCATGACCGACAGAGGTACCCCGGGAGGCACAGGAAAGGGTCGGGCAAGGGAGTGACACTCCAGGTTAGAGCTGGAAGAAGCAGGAGAAAGGTAGCTCTTCCAACACTGCAACGGTCAGGAAATGTTGCCGATGCCACGATTACGACCGCATAGCTTCCAGTTGTCCCACTATCAGGGTAGTCACACTCATAGATTAGAGTGTTGTGGAAAAGGTTAGCAAGGAGGAGAAAACTGAAAGCTAGAGTGAGATACATCATCTTTCCCCATATTAGAGAGACACTCGTAGTTCGACGGGATATTGACATGAGGGATTCGCTGCTTTGCAACAATATTTTCTACATCCGTTGTACAGTGAACGAAAATATATGCAGTCTTATCATCGACGGTTGGAGCAGTAAAAACGAG
>JXCR01147254.1:4017-15201 GCA_002079205.1 Phalaenopsis hybrid cultivar
GCCAATTTGGGGCTAAATTTGGGAATTTTGGATTTAGGCCAAAATCAAATATATTTGAGGCTTCACCAAGGCCAATTGATGGTTGATTTTGATGTATAGGAATGTCATATAGATTTTTCAACATTAATTGAGGTCAATTGACTAGGCTATGGGTTCAATTTGGTGAGATTAAGTCATATGATCAAAATTGGGGTTTTGACCCAAATCAAAATTGGTCTCAAATCATGGAACAATTGTGCTTGCATTTAGTTTAGTTGGGTCATATCAAAAGTGAATTTGAGTTTAGTATTGGAATTGGGGTCAATTGTGATCAAATTGGTGGACATTTGAGTTGGATTTGGGGAAATTTCGGTCTTTAAAGGGCAATTTGGTGGGTTTGGTTAAAGATGGTCAAATTGGCCAAATTGGGTCATGTTGTTGTTGAAAGAAAAGAAATTAGGAGTATTAAGGATTTATTGGGATTTTCTGAGAATTTTTTGAATTTTTGGAATTTTTGGTCAAAGAGGGGTATTTTGGTAATTAGGGGGTGTTTTAGGGGTAAAAGGCCAAGAAGGGTATTTTGGTAGAGTTGAGGTACCAATCATCACCAATAAGCCATGGACCAATGGAAACCCCACTATTTTGGTAGAGTTGAGGTACCAATCATCACCAATAAGCCATGGACCAAAGGAAACCCCATTTTTTGGTAGAGTTGAGGTACCAACCATCACCAATAAGCCATGGACCAATGGAAACCCCATTTAAGATGGGTATTTTTGTAGAGTTGAGGTACCAATCATCACCAATAAGCTATGGACCAAAGGAAACCCCATTTTGGGTTCTCTATGTAGTGGTTCTAGCTAAACCATAGCCCTAGGGCTAGTAGGTTTAGGGGACCATCTACATGAGTATCCCAAAAAGTCAAGGGCTCTAGGCTAGAAATTTGAGTTTAGGGTTGTGAGTGATTGTGAGTGTATATGAGTTTAGTGACTCAAGGGATCTAGGCTAGAAATTTGGTTCCAGGGTTGTGAGTGTATGTCGGTAAGATAAGTGTAGTGAGTGCCTTAGCTCCAGACCAACACCCAAGGTCAATCCTAAGGTCCAGCAATCCTAAGGGTGACTCGAATGCCTTAGCTTCATACCAACACCCAGGGTTAACCTTAAAGTCCAGTAATCCTAAGGGTGACTCATCTTGATAGATGTTAGGACCAATATGTGGAACTTCAAGTTGAGAAGAGAAAGGTAGAATTTCTAATGGCGAGGGTTCCATGACTAGTTTTCTAGGAATAGTCAACAGGAAAAGTCCTATGCCTAAACCCTAGGCTACTAAAGAGGAAGAACTAAACCTCAACAAAAAATGAGGTCAACATGTCTGTTTGAAGATTCAAGAAAAATTCATCTCAAACGGCCTTAATTTTAAAAAGTCATCCTTAGCACAACATGCGCCGATCTGGTGCTTCTTGCGTCAGAATCCCAAAATTCTCTTTTTTGGCTCCAAATTACATCATTTTTGTCATTTTTGCTCCAAATGCCTAAAAATAATACACCTGCAGCAAAAACACAAAAATACCGTTATTTAAAGTTCAATATCACAAAAAATAATTATAAAATAGGTACTTAAAATAATATATATTTTTTGTGTATCAGCACTCCACTTTCACCAAAATACCAAACTGAGCCTTTTGCCCCCAAATCTACCCAACTTAACAAAAAACCCCCAAACCCAAATTTTTAAAATTATCCAAAATGACTAAATTTGCTCAAAAATCATGTCAAAATATTTCAAACCAACCAAATTGCCCAAAACTTCCCAAAACTACCAAAACTACCAAAATACCCCTAAATTTGCCAAAATTACAAGAATACCATTGGTGGCCCAAACTTTCCCAAAACCCTCAAAATTATCTCAAATGTCCCTAAAACCCATTTGGACCCTTCAATTAAACCCAATTTAATCAATTTGACTAACTTTGAAAAAAAGCCCCAAATTGCCCTTAAAGGACCAATTTCCCCAAATTTACATTAAATGTCCATCAATTTCCCCCCAATTTTAATTCTAGATTCAAATTCATCATGATCAAACTCAATTCAAACCAAATCCAAGTCTAATTGACCCACATTTGAGTCCAATTTCAACCTAAATAACAAGCCCCAATTTGGTCTAAAACCAAAATCCCACTCAATTGAACCCCCAAATCTTTCCAATTGCCTCAATTACGCTTCATTCTTTGAAAAATATCCACACAGTAAATTAAACCCTCAATGGACCTTGATCAAGCTTAAATTTCACACAATTTCAACTCAAATCCAAATTTTCAAATTTGCCACAATTTAGCCATGTGCCCAAATTCTTCAAAATTGAATGCCCTAACCCCAAAATTGACAAACAATTAATCTTGAGAACTCTTCATAACATCACTCTGGACTATTTTGAACTCTCAATTTTGACTTAACCAACACTAGCCCAACCTAAACCCAAGTCTAATTCAACATCCTTAAATTTATCAAGTGCCAAAAATCCCTCAAATTGAACCTTCAAATCAATTCAAAATCACTCCAAATCTCTTATAAAGCCCTCATGACAATCATCCACACAAAATTGGTTAATCAATTGGGCTCAATGACATGGCTAGCCTAACCCAAACCTAACTTCAAGACAGTTTGACCCAAATTGAACCCATGCTCCAAAATTGACTAAACCATGTCAATGTGACCAAATTAATGACACCAAAACAACCAAATGGATCCTAATGGCCAGCCTTGACCCATCTAGCCAACCCTATGGAAGCCATGGACTAATGGTCCCTTGATTTATGGGATTTTATCCTTTTTTGCGCCTAAGCCAATAATTCCTTGCCATCATACCAAACCATTAGAGGTTAATCATAATTAAACCTCCCTTAGGCGCACCTAACTACCTGAACACCTCCCTGCTCGAGTCAGCCACCCTAGTCATCAGAAAACCCTAAAATCGAGAGCCACCTTACACAATTCAAAACTCATTACAATAATTTAAGCTGGCCAGCTCCAATTAGCTTTGGCACATTTCAGCCCTCCACATAAGTAACTAATTGAACCAAAATTGAAGCCCTGAGCTCCACCTCAAGCTCCTTTATTTAAACGGCCCCCTTCATGGCCAAAGGGGATATGATCCAAATCCTTGAGGAAACTCTACCAAAATCTCACCAGAGACTCTCCAAGAACTCTTTTACTCAAGCCCAAAATTTTCCCCCTCTGGTTCCCCCTCTGAATGCTCAAATTTGAGCTCAAAATTTTAGCTCGAAGCATGATAGATTTTTCCACACCTCCACAGTCCACCAAACTCCAATTAACTGCGCACACACCATCCCTACAGTGAGAAAAGTTGATTCACCACAAAAGCCCCATCCTAAAGAGCCTCTAACATATCTCTAGACCAACACCTACAATCAAGTTTGATTGAAATATCTAAGTAATTCAATAATGCCTAGGTTTGTTGGGTCCATTCAAAGATGCCACAACCACTTGATTAAGGCCTTCCCTCTTAGACAATGGTATTGAACCTCAACTCTAATCTAAGCTTATTTTTATTCTCCCTAAGTATTTATTGTATTTCATACCGTATAAGCCATATAGATATGTTTTTCTTGAGTAGATGAAGGTGTAGGAGCAAATCCCATGCAATTTGGTTTAGTCTAGATGAAGATCTTATGGTTTTAGTGTGAACAGTTCTCAGTTTAGGTCACTTGGGGATCATGAAGTAGAGTTGTCTGATCACGCGTTTATTCAATGAATGGAGTAGATCAAGCTGGACGAACCCTTAGAATGAAAAAGTAGGCTGCATGGTAGCTGAGGAGGCTGGCGACATAAAATGGCAGAGTGTCATGTTTAAAGTTTGTAGCGGACGAGGATGGCGTGGCACTGATTGATTTAAGTAGAAAAATATGGGTTTTCTGAATTTGTTTAAATGCCTGAACTTCAAAAATCTATATCGTTCTCTAAAAAATTCATAAAAATAAAATAAAAATTCTCTCTTACTTAGTGAATATAGGAGAATAATGTGGATTAAAAATAAAAATTATTCATGTACTCTCTGAGAATAATGTGGCTTGAAACTTTTAGGGTTCATTCCTTATGATAGAGAGGATGTTCTCTGAACTTTCAATGGTCAGAGGGAATCTCTATGCTTCTAACCCTAATTTTTAAGTTAGGATGACTATTTTTCCTTATTTTAAAATACCACTTGGAAGATTATGGAAATAATTTTAGTATGTTTCTTATGGACAGAGAAGCTTAAGAAAAATGCCATGATGATTTGAATTATTTTGTACATTTTTATTGTTGATTAATTGTATATTTTTGTTTTAATTTATGTAAATTAAATACTAATAAAAATTTGACAAAATCAATTCCACACTGTGTATAAAAATCATGTTTACCCACTCTAAAATTTAAGAAAATAGTTTGACTAAGTTTGAGAACTAAAGTTAATTTGCTAAGAAACCTTGTATTTTTGTACAAATATAACTATATTACATCAAATACTCTTGGGAAAATTATGAAAATTACTGAGTTCCTTATGATCACAGGAACTTAGGAAAAATAAAATTTATTTTTGAGAAAATACTTGATTTTTTAGCTTTATTTTGAGTGTAAGATAATTAAAAATAATTAATAATCCCAAAAATACCAAAAAAATTCAAATTGTGTCGAATTGTTCCCTAGTCACTTAGAACTCATTACGATATTTTTCCTAATTTTTCTATGTTAAAAATAATTTTTTNTTATATTACATCAAATACTCTTGGGAAAATTATGAAAATTACTGAGTTCCTTATGATCACACGAACTTAGGAAAAATAAAATTTATTTTTGAGAAAATACTTGATTTTTTAGCTTTATTTTGAGTGTAAAATAATTTAAAATAATTAATAATCCCAAAAATATCAAAATAATTCAAAATGCGTTGAATTGTTCCCTAGTCACTTAGAACTCATTACGATATTTTTCCTAATTTTTCTATGTTAAAAATAATTTTTTAGGAGCCTAAAATAAATTTATCTTATTTTCCCATTAAAATAATTATACTAAATAAATTTAAAAATCATAAAAATACAAAATTTGTTTCTCTGAGTCCTCTGAACTCAGAGAGGTTAATCAAAATATAAAGATAATTTTGGTAATTAAAACATTATTTTACATTTAAATAAACCATTAAAATTGATTCATAATCAAATAATAATGATATAGATTTAATTCATAAATATCATGGAATTTTGTTTAAATGTTTCTCTAACCTAAGGGAACCTCTAATAAATTTTCTCATGAATAAAAACTTTATTTTGTATAGTTAAGTAAATCAATCTTGAAAATACTACTTTCTAAGTTCAAATAATTATTTAAATTAAATTAATTTTTAAAATCGTAATTTTCTCCTCTGATGTTTTAATTGATTCATGGGTAGGACACTCTAAAAATTCTCAAAGTCGTTTGAATTTTAAAACTTTAGATTTTGGTGCCTTAATCAAAATTTAGGATTAAAAAAATAAAATAAGTGATTTTGATCCTAATGAAAATGTTTGGGTGATTGAAATACAATGGGATTAAGAGATAGGAACTCTCTTGTCATCTTTTCTACAATATGAACAAAATTGTAATTTCCTTAATTATCATGACTTGGAAGTCAATCGAAATTAAATGATTCTCAAGCGATGGGTTTGAGTTATGAAGATAATAATTCATTAATCTTATGTTCATAATTGATGACAATGTGATCTTTCAATAAGACTGCATGTCATTTAAATCAAAATTTTTCTAGTTGCCATTTCACTTATTGTGAGTGTTCAGGGCTTGGAAGTGACCTAGGCTTGACTTTTAAACTTATTTGATTGGATTTAGAAGATAACATGATTGATAATTAACAAATTTTTCTTACACTACAAGCCCAATTTTAACTGTGGGTACCAAAGCCTTTAATGACTCAGATCTGCCTTAGGGGCACCCACCCACATAACTCTTAAATGAAATATCAATAGATTAATTGAGTTTCCTAACCTCAGGATAAAAAAAACATCAAGCTTATTTGAGGAATGAGATAATCTTAGCTTAAACTTGAATGATTAATAAAAAAATATGATAAGTTCAAAAATAAAATCGAAATAATTCAAGAAATCTTCAAAGTGATTCAGGGTCATGCTCTAAGCACTTTGAAATCTTTTGAATATTTTGGAGGGCGAATTGAACTTGCTATATATTTTTTCTAAAATCATCGACTAAGATCTTTCGAGACCCAATAAAGTCAAAACTTGGGGTTTGGTAGCTATACCTTCATCTACTCCTACAATTTTAATTCCTTGGAGAATTATATACATACGCTTTTAAGTTATTGCGTTTACATTTTTGTACCTCTTGTTTCTTGCTTGCATGCTTAAGGTCACCCTACATGTCAAAAAAACAAAACCAAAAATTAAATAAGATAAATTCACCGCCACAATAGTCAAAATATAAGACAACTCAAAATTTAATCACAAAAAAATAAAAATAAAAATTGCAACAAAATTAAACCATCTTTATCGGATAATTGGGAACCCCTTGGAGGAGGTAACCCACGGTTGCTAACATGATTTCTCACTGTCTAAATGAAAGTATGGAACTCATTAAGTTGAGTTTAGTAAATTCATTTGGACTAAGTGAATCGATGAAAAATAGTTGTGTCGGAACGAGGGAACCATAGGATCCTAACCGGTGTTTAAATAAAAATAACCTTAGGAAACACTTGATTTGACATCCTGACTTGACACATTAAAAAATTTAAGCTCGCCATGATGAGGAGCTTGAAGCTAGAATTGTGGGTAGCAAAGCCATCTTCAACAACAAAACATGTCTACACCAACTAAAACATTCTGAAGAATTAAACAACAAGCTATAGGACTTTAAGGTTATCTGCCTAGTGTGACATAAATCCTAAACTTATCTTTTGGCCATTGTATAGCTCTGTTATACAATATAAGCTCTAAACTGCTTTAGGATTCTAAGGTTGTCGTTTGTCACAACCTAAATCATCACATCTTCCAAGCTATTTGTGTGATCATTTCACACGAATGTAATCCCTAATTAATAAAATTGCCAAGATCAAATATTCAAATATTTCTCCTCTAAATTGAAGCCAAAGTTCATCGGACTCAAGTATGATTTGAGGATCGAATTGGGAATCGAGATTGTGATTAGATTGGTCATAATCCATCATTTTATCACTAAAAACACTTATAACATATCTAAAATCATTATCATTATATTCATAAGACCCCGAAGGGACAAAAATATAATCATACAAGGTCAGGGGTTCAAGGATTTTCTTCCATGAATCTAAGACAACTAATCTAGCAGAAGCAACCCCTAACCTACCCCCCATGCTATCAGTCCTTGTGGTGGTATTCTTCTCTTCTTCTTCGACGATGACAAATTTTATGGCAAAAATCTTCATCTCGGCCTTGGCAAGCTGAAGACTCTGAAGGAAAGTTTGCCTTGAAATGGACTGAATCTGGTTTAGGACGCTCTTGAGCTGGTTCCAAGTCGTACTACTTCCATCTTTTCTAGTATATGGGTCAACCGGAGAGAATGACTTAGTTGAAATCATAATTATGGAACCTTTTTCAGGTTCTTTTAAAATTCTTTCAGGATCATTATATTCCCATCTTTAAAATTCTTCTTGAGCCAATCATTGCACACAAAACATTCCTCTACGGTGTGTACAAGCAATCGGTGATATGAACAACAATTTAGTTTATCCTTCTTGTTGACCTCTTCGGTTTTCTTCATATCTGGTAATCTGAACTCAGGCTTCTTCGTCAAGCTTTTAAACATATTGGATATTGCTTCATCTTTGAGAAAATACAGTAATTTCTGTCATTCTAACAAAGATATTCTCTGCTTAGTATGATCCTCCTTGAGGCCATCGCTGACTGGACTAGCCATACTGTTGTGTTTGTTATCGAGCATGATGTGATGATGACTGATAGGAATTTTTTGCATGTATCTTCATTAGTTATTTTCCTTTGGCAACCGTTGTCACTATTACAGACTTCTTTTCAAATATTCTGGTTGTCTTGGACTTCTCGGACTTCTCATGAGAATCCATATGTTTGACTTCTTATTGAAGATTGCTGACTTTGCCGAGTAGCTTCTTGAAGGATTTAATGGTGAGTCCTTTGAGCATGAAAGCTACTGGCCCATCGATGCTCTTGAGTAAGATCTCAATTAAATGATGTTTTTGTAGCTGAGGTTCACATTTCATACTAAGGTTTCTCCACCTTAAAATATAGTCCACTAAAGTCTCATTTGACTTCTTCTTCTCTACTATGAGATCTCTAATAGACACATGAAGCTGTGCTCCGATAAATCTTTCTATAAACAACTGTTGTAACTCGATGAATATCTTGACTGACTCGTTGGGTAATTTGGCATACCAATCAAAAGCGATCCCTAACAGGCTACTAATAAACTATCGGAAGAGTAAGGCTTTGTTTCCTCTAGTATTACCATAAATGGCTAAAAAATGTGCTATGTGCTCTCTGGGATTTCCAGTCCCATCAAATATCTTAATGTTTGGCGACAAAAAACCCTTAGGATAGGGTACGACATCGAACTCCTCTGGGTAAGTTCTACCCTTTAAATTCAATGCACCACCTTTAGACTGGGCTAAGGCCTCCCGAACTTGCTTGACCATTTGCTTAAATTCCTTTTTTGGCATGGCTCTTGATGGAGAATCTTTCTTTTGTTGATCATCTCTATTTGTTGGGGCGACTTCCCTCCTTTCATCTGTGATGTTTATAATCTCTGGTTGATTGACTTCTGTGGAGGGTAACCGTGGGGGTTGAGATTGTACCTGAAATGTGGTCATGGTGGTCATGACAGTGACCATCTCATCCATTGCTTTCTCCATTTGGCTGATTTGCTCATCCTTTAGGAAAACAAGCCTATGCAGCTCATCTACAATGTTCTGTTCTATGAGAGTTTGACCGTCGCGTGTAGATGTAGTGGCTCTGGTCTTGATGACATGGATATCCATGAAATCTTCCTCGAGGTAATCATTAAAGTCAAAATCTTCATCATCATCATCAATGGAAAATCCAAGTTTTAACTCGAAAATCTCGAACCTGAGCTTTTTGACCTTTTCTTCAATTATTGAGTCTTGTAGGATTTTAAAATTTGGATGACTTGACTAGATATCATCCACTGGTTTTTCCATCTTGCTAGAAATTTTTGTGACATTGTTAGATACTTCGGACCATGGCTTCATTCCATAATCCTACCCTGCGGCTTGCTGGATCGTATCGGTACGACAACCTTGGGTATCCATACCTTTTTCTTTGTCGGTGATGTCTTAAGACGGAGTGTCTCTGTAGAAACATTGACATGTTAAAGAGAAGTGTGCTCCCCATGATGCGGACCATATACAGTACTGGGTAAACTCTTGGTCTTATCCTTTTAAATTTTATGAGCATCCTTGTGACCAGTAGTTGGTAGAATTCTCGAACCCATACGCAAATTAACTGGTTGATGGGCCGTGACTCTATTGGCAGTAGAACCCTTTGTATCAATGGTGGTATCAACTCTACTTCCCAGGAGGAACCAGATGGGAATACGAACAGGTGAAGCTTCAGTTCACTTTTGAGATCGCCTAACAGATCTGACGTCCTTTAAAATTTATTTCTTCATGTGAGGGGATACTGCACGTCCCACTCATTTGAGTAACTCACCAACTGAACAACCTTCTTTAGAAGCTATTCTCTGGAAAACCGTACAAACTCGGGTGATAGGAGTAGGCTTCCTCTTCTCCCCACCATGTCTATGAGGTGACTGTAAAGAAGAAGTGATCTTCTGGATACTCTCGTACTCGTTAGTATCCATTAGGGGATGGAACCTACTCCCTTATAGAAGTGGATAGATATTTGGTAATTCTGACTCTTTCTTGTGAGGAACTTCATCAACATCTACTTCCTTAGGAATCTGGGCTTTAGTAGCCCTCCAAACCTTTCGACTGCAATTTCTTGTTTGGGTTTTAGTTAACGGTGCAGTCCTCGAATTTGATCTGATTTCAAACACTAACTGTAGAACAACCAATCCTTCAGTTGGGTCCTTGACGATCATAACTTCCTTTCCCTTAGCAGAAGCGGGAACAACTGGCTTGGTAGGTGCCATGGTGGCAGTAGTCTTGACCTTCTTATAAGAAGGAAAATTTTGAGGGCAACTCAGGTTAAACTCAGTAGACAGTTCTTAAACCTCTAGAGCAGGGACTTTCATTACGGGCATTGTTGTGGTTTTCTCGATGAACGGAGTTTTCCCGAGAATGGCCTCGAGATCATCATATACCGCTCTGAACATGATGGTGGTAGTGACATTTCGGGCACTGCGGCTCGTCAACAAATTGTAGGAAAAAGTGTGTGTTGGGAACACCATTGCAACAACTTCAAAAAGAAAGCTCTGGGGTTAGCTATTTGGTCAACACCTCGTATTCTTATTGAGAGCACTAAAATTTAACAGAGTTCGTTCTGTAGACCGGTTAAGTTTTTATTTAATTTGTGAAATTTTTAAAACTTAATAAAAATAGTTTGAGAGTATGAAGATTTAATTAATATAAGGAAAATTAAAGAGCACGCGCAGCACGACATGATCTGATTTAATTTCCAAAGTAGCAAATTAAACTCGAAAGGGAAAAAGAGCCAATCAGGACCCAGTGCGGGACCTACTTAACAACGTATAATGCCCAGGTGTAACTAGTCCACCAACACATCTATTGGGGGTCCGACCCCACGCAAAGATCAAAAAATCCTTAATGGCCTCCTGAACCTCATGTTTGTAGGTGATTGAACAGACGATCCTGAAGTCCAAAAGAGTTGACCGTACTTTCTCAAGATAAAAATGGGTAATGCAAGCCAACAAAAGAAGGGTAATCTGGCTCATGAGGGACATGAACTCATTATTGATGTATGAAGACAATATTCCCTGATTTAAATAGAGAGAGAAACTCATCCCCAACGGAGTCACCAAAAGCTGTCGGTACTATTTTGGGTATGGAGTTGCCCGTTAGAAACTGTCAGTCACTAAATCGAAATCCCGTCGCCTGCTTTGGAAAGGCACTTAATTTACACACACAGATATATATATATATATATATATATATATATATAGCAAAAAATTTCAATCCCATAACAACTTTCACCGAAC
>JXCR01147254.1:15719-34595 GCA_002079205.1 Phalaenopsis hybrid cultivar
TTTTCAACGAGATTGGACATAGAGGTGTGAAAGGGGAATGGCCCAATCTGGAACATTTTGTTGTAGAGTCCAAAGGAGGAAGAACTAGGGGATGTCATAGATCCAGTGGAGAACCTTGGTGACTTCGTAAGCTATCCTATTGTTTGGCATTAGTTTCGAGGAGAAATTATTTAAATGTTTCATCTTCTCAATTTTATTAATTAGGGCTTACATTTATGTGAACCGATCACACAAATAGCTTGGAAGATGTGAGGGTTTAGGTAGTGAGAAACGACAACCTCGGAATCCTAAGACGAGTTAAGGCTTATATTGTACAGCAGGGTCATACAAAGGCCTAAATATAAGGTGAAAATTTATGTTGGATAAGCAAACAACCTCAAAATCCTATGGCTTGTTGTTTAATTCTAATCAAATATATTTTGTTGTAGATCCTCTTGCTGTTGAAGATGGTCAAGCCACCCACAATGCTAGCTCCAAGCTCCTCGTCATTATGGGTTTAAGTTTTCTAATGTGTCAATTCATGATGTCAAATTCGATTTCCCTATGGTTAGGGTTCTTTAAATGTTATGGGGCATATTAAAGTTGATTAGAGCGACACCGGTTAGGATCCTACAGTTCCCTTGTTCCAGCACCACTATTTTCTATCGGATTCACTTAGTCTAAATGAATTTATTAAAATCAACTTAATGAGTTCCTTACTTTCGTTTAGACTATGGAAAGTCTCGTTAGCAACCATAGGTTACCTCCTCCAAGGGATTCCCGATCATCCGATAGAGATGTTTTAATTTAGTTGTAATTATTGTTTTGTGTTGTTTGTGATTAAATTTTGAGTTGTCTTATATTTTGAATGTTGTGGTGGTAAATTTTATCTTGATTGATTTTTTTAGCTTTGGTTTTGGCTTCTCGACTATCCTAGTATTTCTGGTTTTCATGCAGGGTGACATCATTGTTTAACATGCAAGTTTTGTAAGTATAAAAGTATAGTTTGGAAAGTACAAGAAAAGACGGTACTGTAAACTGTAAAAGAATACCTGGCGAGTCTTCTTGTTCCACCACCTGAAAGGTCAGTACTTGCAAGACATGTATATAATATTGCAAGGAGCTTAAATTACAAAAGTAGATGAAGGTTTAGTTACCATACCCCAAACTATGATTTTGTTGGATCTTGGAAGATCCTAGTAGATGTTTTAGAGAAAATATTGCAAGTCCAATTTGTCAATCAGAATGTCCAATAAATTTCAAAATGCTCAGGACATGACCATAGATCACTTTGAAAATCTCTGAAAATATTTCGAGTTCATTTTGAACCTATCGTTTTGTTCCATTAATCATCTTAGGTCGAAATGTGACTACCCCGTTGCTTAGTGAAACTTAGCAATTTAATTATCTCAAGGATAGAATACTCAATAAATCAATTGATGTTTCGTTAAAGAGTTATATGAGTGGGTGCTCCTAAGGCAAGTTTAGGTTATTTAAGAATGTGGTGCCCATAATTAAGGTCAGGCTTCTAGTTTTTAATGATGTTAATAACCAATTATGTCATCTTCTAAATCAGATCAATTGAGTTTAGACATCGATTTTATGTCACTACTAAGCCTTTAAAAATTATGATAGGTTAAAATGTGATTATCAAGATTTTGATTTAAGTGATATGTATTCTTATCCAATGGTCAAATATTTCTCAATTTTGGTCTTAAGACAAGTAAATTATCATCTTTCCAACTTAAGCTTATCGCTTAAGAATCGTTTGATCTTAGTTGACTTTTGAGTCGTGAAAATTAAGAAGATTACGATTTTGTTGATGTTGTTCAAGGGTGGTGAATGAGTATCTACCTATTAATCCCATTGTATTTCAATCATCCAAAATTATTTATTAAGATCNGGAATTTAATGACATCCGTTTGGTCTGCAAAATCATTTTATTTTCCGACAAGTTCTTCTATTTAAAATGAAAAATTAAATAGGGTTTATATTAAGCTAGGTTCGGAAAAGCTTCCTATAAGGTCAAGGTCCTATAGTTGATTACATCTTAGATAACAAAAGTTATCTAAGAAAACTCTCGACAAAAATAAAGAAATATTGTCTTTAAAGAGGTCAAAAGGATAGAACTTTTCAACGAGATTGGACATAGAGGTGTGAAAGGGGAATGGCCCAATCTGGAACATTTTGTTGTAGAGTCCAAAGGAGGAAGAACTAGGGGATGTCATAGATCCAGTGGAGAACCTTGGTGACTTCCTAAGCTATCCTATTATTTGGCGTTAGTTTTGAGGAGAAATTATTTAAATGTTTTATCTTCTCAATTTTATTAATTAGGTCTTACATTTATGTGAACCGATCACACAAATAGCTTGGAAGATGTGAGGGTTTAGGTAGTGACAAACGACAACCTCGGAATCCTAAAACGAGTTAAGGCTTATATTGTACATCAGGGTCATACAAAGGCCTAAATATAAGGTGAAAATTTATGTTGCATAAGCAAACAATCTCCAAATCCTATGGCTTGTTGTTTAATTCTAATAAAATATATTTTATTGTAGATCCTCTTGCTGTTGAAGATGGTCAAGCCACCCACAATGCTAGCTCCAAGCTCCTCGTCATTATCGGTTTATGTTTTCTAATGTGTCAATTCATGATGTCAAATTTGATTTCCCTATGGTTAGGTTTTTTTAAATTTTATGGGGCATATTAAAGGTTATTAGAGCGACATCGGTTAGGATCCTACAGTTCCCTTGTTCTAGCACCACTATTTTCTATCGGATTCACTTAGTTTAAATGAATTTATTAAAATCAACTTAATGAGTTCCTCACTTTCGTTTATACTATGGAAGGTCTCGTTAGCAACCATAGGTTACCTCCTCCAAGGGATTCCCGATCATCCGATAGAGATGTTTTAATTTACTTGTAATTATTGTTTTGTGATGTTTGTGATTAAATTTTGAGTTGCCTTATATTTTGAATGTTGTGGTGGTAAATTTTATCTTGATTGATTTTTTTTTAGTTTTGGTTTTGGTTTCTCGACTATCCTAGTATTTCTGGTTTTCATGCAGGGTGACATCATTGTTTAACATGCAAGTTTTGTAAGTATAAAAGTATAGTTTGGAAAGTACAAGAAAAGATGGTACTGTAAATTGTAAAAGCGTACATGGCGAGTCTTCTTATTCCACCACCTGAAAGGTCAGTACTTGCAAGGCATGTATATAATATTGCAAGGAGCTTAAATTACAAAAGTAGATGAAGGTTTATTTACCAAACCCCAACCTATGATTTTGTTGGATCTTGGAAGATCCTAGTAGATGTTTTAGAGAAAATATTGCAAGTCCAATTTGTCAATCAGAATGTCCAATAAATTTCAAAATGCTCAGGACATGACCATAGATCACTTTGAAAATCTCTGAAAATATTTCGAGTTCATTTTGAACCTATCGTATTGTTCCATTAATCATCTTAGGTCGAAATGTGACTACCCCATTTCTCAGTGAAACTTAGCAATTTAATTATCTCAAGGATAGAATACTCAATAAATCAATTGATGTTTCGTTAAAGAGTTATATGAGTGGGTGCTCCTAAGGCAAGTTTAGGTTATTTAAGAATGTGGTGCCCATAATTAAGGTCAGGCTTGAAGTTTTTAATGATGTTAATCACCAATTATGTCATCTTCTAAATCAGATCAATTGGGTTAGACATCGATTCTATGTCACTACTAAACCTTTAAGAATTATGATAGGTGAAAATGTGATTATCAAGATTTTGATTTAAGTGATATGTATTCTTATCCAATGTTCAAATAATCCTCAATTTTGGCCTTAAGACAAGTAAATTATCATCTTTCCAACTTAAGCTTATCACTTAAGAATCGTTTAATCTTAGTTGACTTTTGAGTCGTGAAAATTAAGAGGATTACGATTTTGTTGATGTTGTGCAAGGGTGGTGAATGAGTATCTACCTATTAATCCCATTGTATTTCAATCATCCAAAATTATTTATTAAGATCAAAATTACCCATTTTCCCTTATTTAATCCTAAATTTTGATTAAGGCACCAAAGTCTGAAATTACCACTTTGCCTTGGGGCACTTCACCTCATAACTCAATAAACACAACTAAAATGACCATGAGGGTTTAAATTGTCATATTCATGAGGTAATTAAAATGTTGGAGGAGAACATATGGACCTCTCAAAATTTTAATTTAATTTAGATGATTATTTAAATTTAGAAGATAAGATTTTCAAAGGGTAATTTATTTAATTATCAAAAATAAAGTTTGTGTTTATGGAAAAATTATTAAAGGTCTCCTAAGGTTAGAGAAACACCTAGACAAGATTTCATGATTTTTTTAATTAAATTATTATTACTATTATTTAATTTTCATCAATTTCAATGATTAAACTAAATAGAAAATAATGTTTTGATTACAAAAAATCATTTTTCATATTTTTAATAGACTCTTCTGAATTCAGTAAACTCAAAGAACAAAGTTTTCTATTTTTATGATTTTTAATTTATTTAGTATAATTATCTTAATGGGAAAATATGAAAAATTCATTTTTAAGCTTTTAAAATTTCTATTTTAACTTAGAAAAATTAGAGAAAATATTGTATTGGATTCTAAGTGATCAGGGGACATTTCCACTTATTTTGAATTATTTTTTGTATTTTTGAAAATTTTGATTATTTTAATTATTTTTAATTCAAAATACATTTAAAAATGAAATATTTTCACAAAAATAGATTTTATTTTTGTTAAATGCCCCTGGTCATAAAGAACTCAAAGAACCAATTTTCATAATTTTTTTAAGCTTATTTAATTTAATATAATTATTTTACACAAAAATACAATGTTTCCTTAAAAATCCATTTTAGTACTTAGACAGTCAAATATATTTGATATTTTTACACTAAATATACATGATTTTTATGAACAATATGGATTTGATTTTTTTTGATCTTTTATAAGTATATAATTTAGAAAAATTAACACAAAATATTCATTTTTAATTAAATATAGAAATTTACAGAATAATCAAAAGCATCATGATATTTTTCTTAGACTTCACTGACCACAAGAAAACTACTAAAACTATTTTCATAATTTTCAAAGTGATATTTTGACTTATATAATTAAAATAAACAAAATGGTATCCTCAACTTGAAAATTAGGGCTAGAAGCAAAGAGGTNATCTCCTCAACTTGAAAATTAGGGCTAGAAGCAAAGAGATGTCCTCTAACTTTGAAAAAATTAGAAGACATGACCTCTATCATATTGAATGAACCTTAAAAATTTCAAGCCATGGTGAGTAATATTTAGTCATGGAAAATTGAAATATCACAGAGGGTATTTAATTCCTTAAAAATCATGGAATAAGAAAAAAAAATTTATTTTTAGTCCACATTATTGTCCTCTGTTTACTGAGCAAGAGGGTATTTTTGTTTTATTTTTGTGATTTTACTAGAGAAAGATATGAATTTTTGAAGTTTAGGCATTTAAAATACTTCAGAAAATCATTATTTTTCTACTTATCCATGTTGTGCCAACTCATCTTATAGCGACTCCAAAATCACATGCGGTGCACTCTCATTCGACGCCACCATCCACCTCAGCTGCCACGCGGCCCGCGGTTCATGCACCATCCGCTCGTCTGGCTTGATCTCCTTCGTTGGTTAGATACACGCGTGATGGAATAACTCTCCGTTATCATCCCCATGTGACTTAACCCATAAGCCGTTCACACTAAAACCCTTAGATCTCGAGCTAGACTCAACCAAATTTCATGAGGTTTGTTTATAAACCTCCCTCTACAAAGAAGAACACGTCTATACGGTTAATACAGCATGAAATCAAGCCATTACAAATGAAGAATCAAAATAAGCTCAAATTAGGGCTGAGGTTCAATACCTTTGTCTGAGAGGAGAGGCCTCAATCAGATAGTTATCGTAGCTTCGATTGGACTCAAACAACCTCTGGTTGAAGTCTCAAGCCTTAGAGAATTTTCTAGGTATGATTTCGATCAAGCTCGATTTTAGGTGTTGGTCTAGAGCTAGGTTAGAGGTTGTTTAAGAGAGGGGTTGGATGGGGAATCAACTCTTCTTGCTCTAAGGATGGTGTGTGCACAATTTATTTTAGTTTCGTGGACTGTGGAGACATGTCCTGGTTTGAGCTCAAAATTGGGCTTCAACAGTGGCGATCGGTGGGGCGAAATGGTGGCAATGAGCTTAGGAGTTCTTGAAGAGTTTTTGAGAGCAATTGGACAGAGTTTCCTCAATAAATTTGGTACACTCCTCTCTTTATCCTTGGAAGGGCTGATTAAATAGAGGAGCTTAAAGGGAAGGGATTGATGGGTGCAAAGAGTTACTTAGGTGGAGGGATGAGGAGCTCTAAAGATCCATTAGGATGAGCTGGCCTCTAGGGTTGAAATTGGGTTTGAATTTGAGTTTGGGGGTCTCATTTTTGGTCTTTTATGGCCACTAGGCCATCCGACAAGGCCAGGGGTGGTGGCTAGCAGGTCAGGTGAGACAGAGGGAGGCTTTTATATAATTTATTCCCAACAGTAAGTGATGATGGAAGAGATTTTTAGTTATGGCCCAAAAATGGGCTAAGATCCCTTAATTTAGGGACCCATTGGTCCATATCTTATTTTGATGGTTTGAGAGGGTTTAGCTTGGTCAATAAGGTGTGCTTAGTGGCTGTGGAGACCTTAAGTTGGTGCATGGGTCTAATTTGGGTCAAAAAGGGTTAAAAGTTGGGTTTGAGTTAGGATAGCCATGAATTTGAGCTCAATTAATTGATCAAAATTGTGTAAATGATTGTCATGAAGGTTTTTGGTGAAGGATTGAAGTAATTTTGAGTTTAATTGGAAGCTCAATTTGAATGATTTTGGGATTTTGATCAATTTGGGCATGTTGGGCTAGACTTAGGTCTAGGTTAGGCTATGGCTGGGCTAAGTCCAAATTGATGGTTTAAAATGGTCCATATGAATGTCATGAATATTTTTCAATATAACTTGGGTGTCAATTTTTGGGTTAGGGCATTCAATTTAGTGTAATTTGGAGACATAACCAAATTTGGGGCAAATTTAAGAATTTTAGACTTGGGATAAAATTAAGTAAAATTGAGGCTTCACCAAGGCCAATTAAAAGTTAAATCTTCTGTGTAGGAGTGTTATGAAGAGTTTAAGATTCAAATTGGGACAAATTGAGTAGGTTATGGGGTTCAATTAGTTGAGATTAAGTCATAAGGTCAAAATTGGGGGGTTTTAATTTGGATCAAAATTGAGCTCAAAGCATGGGCCAATTAGGCTTAGATTTATTTTAGATTGATTAAATGAAAGATTAATTTGTGTTTAGAATTGAAATTGATGGGAATTGGGGCCAAATTGATGGACTTTTGAGGTGAATTTGGAGAAATTGGGCCTTCAAAGGCAATTTGGGGGTTTTGGACAAAATAGTCAAATTGACCAAATTTTGTTCAAATGGAGGGTTTGAATTGGTTTTAGAAATATTTGAAGTGATTTTGGAGGTTTTAAGAAGGTTTGGGGTGCAAAGTGTATTTCTGTAATTTTGGCAAATTTGGGGGTATTTTGGTAATTTTGGAGTTTTTGGGCGAATTTGGGAAAATTAGGTATTTTAAAATGTTTTGAAATGTTTTTTGAATAATATTTGGTATTTTGGGTGAATTTGAGAATTTTGGTCAAATTTAGGGTTTGGGGGTGTTTAGGTAATTTGGGTAGGTTTAGGGTAAAAAGGCCAAATTGAAAACTTTGGAAGAATTAGGGTGTCAACCACCTTACATGAGCTGTGGACCAATGAAATCCTCATTTGGGTCCTCTATGTACTAGTCTTAGCTAAACCCTAGCCTAGGGCTAGTGGGTCTAGGGGACCATCTACATGAGTTTCCCAAAAGGTCAAGGGATCAAAGTCAACAATTTTGGGTTTAAGGTTGCAAGTGAATATAGATGATAGTGAGAGTAGTGAGTGAACTAGCTCCATACCAACACCTATGGTCAACCCTAAGGCCTAAAAGTCCTATGGGGAACTTTCCTTAAGATCCTCCACACTGACCCCCCTACTAAGTTCTAGAGGTTAGGATCAATATGTGGAACTTCAAGTTGAGCACATAAGAGTTTAGAGCTTCTAATGGTGAGGGTTCCTTTTCTACTTTTCTAGGAATAGTTAATAATAAAATCCTATGTCTATAACTTAGGAAACTAAAGAGGGAAAACAAAACCTCAACTAAAAGTGAGGTCAACAATAAGCTAGTGGTGGACAAAAATATGACCCCGATAAAGCAACTTTCTAGAAAGATGCATCGCGAGATAGAGCAACAAGTCAGTGCTGAGGTGAAGAAATTGATAGATGCTAACTTTATAAGAGAAGAGCGGTACACCACATGGTAAGAAATATTGTACCAGTTAAGAAGAAAAAGGGATAGATCCGTGTTTGTGTCGACTTCAGAGATTTGAACAAAGCCTGTCCAAAAGATGAATTTTTGTTGTCGATACCATAAATGATGATGGATATTGCTTCGACACATGAGATTTTCTCATTCATGGATGGATCATCAGGATATAACTAAAGCAAGATGTCTCCAGAGGATGTAGCACTTACAACATTCACAACACCGATTGAGATTTTCTGCTACATAGTGATGCATTCAAGGTGAAAGAACGCAAAAGCAACATACCAACATGCAATGACGAAGATCTTTGACGACCTTATTCACAAAAAAGTGGAATGCTATGTGGATGATGATTTGGTCTTCAAGAGTAAATGGAAAATAAACCATTTATATGATTTTAGGATCGTGTTCGAACGATTACAATAATACAATCTCAAGATGAATCCCTTAAAGTGCACCTTTGGCATGACCTCCAGGAAATTTCTAGGATTAATTGTATGTAATCTAAAAAAAGAGATGAACCCATGTAACATTAAAGCTATCTTGGAAATTCCCTCTCATAAAACCATGAAACAACTCCTCTCCTTTCAAGGGAAACTGGCATATCTGAGACGCTTTACTTCTAATATCTTAGGTAGGCGTCAGCCCTTCTCGACATTAATTAAAAAGGAAGCTAAATTCATTTGGAAAGAGAAATGTTAGCAGGCTTTCGAGGATGTTAAACAATACTTAAGGAAATCTCCTTTTTTGGAAGCCCCTATCCTTGGCAAACCGTTGATACTTTATACCATAACCTTAGATGACTCTCACAAAGCCCTGCTAGCTCAGGTCAATGAAGATGGTAATAAAAATGTGCTCTACTACTTGAGTTATTGTCTAATACAGACGAAGGTAATGTATACGCTTATTTAGAAGCATTTCCTAGCCTTAATTTTCATAGCCCAAAAGCTTAGGCATTACAAGCTTTCTCACAAAATTACCCTTACTTAAAAATTTAATCCATTGTAATATTTGATGACCCGGTCAACACTTTCCGGACGTCTAGCAAGATGGCCAATGATTTTATTACAATTTGATATAGCTTTTATTCCCATCCGCACTATCAAAGGACAAATTTTAGTAGATTTTCTCGTAGCACACCCACTTCCAACTGGGTCCCCTCTTAATGATGAGTTACCGGATGAAGAAGTATTATGAATGAAGTTGTCCAGCGAGAGACATTGGTAAATGTACTTCGATGGAGCTTCTTTAGCCAGAAAAGATAAGAGATAAACAACTGTTATACCAAGCAAAGCAGGAATTGGTCTGATTTTCATCACACCAGATAAGGGTATGTTAAGATTCTCCTACTACCTAAGAGTCGTGCATCAACAATGAAGCAGAATATGAAGCACTGGGTTGGAGTTGACAATCTCAATGGATATAATGGATATTGTCATCTATGGTGAGTAACAACTTTTCATCCAACAAGTAGCTAGACAGTATAAGATTTTGAAACCAAGACTAGCATAATAACATCGGTACAAAATGAAGCTGTTAGAACAACTTTTCATTATCTCTACCGGATTCCTTGATGAGATAATGTCAATGCTGACGCTCTAAAAAAACTTGCTAAGGAATTGATGTGTCCCCAGAGGATTCCATTGACAATATAATACAAGCAATACGAGTTTTGTTTTGAATCGACCTTGGCAATCTACATAAACTCGAAAAGGAAAAAGGAAAGACTATTGCAGTTGCTGACATCAATGAGGATTGGCGTAAGCCATTGATATAATATTTTTAAATTGGAAAGCTGCTAAAGGATAAGTTCGAGGCATATCATATCACGAGAAGAGCTATGTCATGTGCTCTAGTACATGATGTCCTTTATAGAAGATCGTTCTATTAGATGTGACTGCGCTTTCTAAGCAGAGCAGAAGCAATAAATATCATCAAAGAAGTACATGCCAAATTGTGTAGAGCTCACCAATCAGGGCCAAAAATAAAAATAAAGATCAAGAGACTCGGATATTATTGGCCAGCAATGATATTCGATTGCATGGATACATCCAGTAAGTGTCACCTTTGCCAAGTGCATGGGGAGGTCTTACACCAACCTCCAAATGTGCTGCACGCAACCGTTGCCTCGTGGTCATTCGAGTGTTGGGGAACAGACATAACAGGTCCAAGAGACAATTATCCTCATAGGTCTAATAGACCCTTTATCCTCTAAGGGACATAGATTTATTCTTGCTGCTATGGATTACTTCTCCAAGTGGGTAGAGGTAGTGTCATTTTGAGAGGTTACAATACAACATGTCCTTCAATTTTTCAAAAGTCAAATCATCTACCATTTCGGAGTTCCGCACAAAGTGATTTTCGATAATGGGATAGCCTTGAAAAGCACAAAAATCAACAACTTTATAAAGTTACATGGGATAGATTGAAGATACTTTACAATCTATTATCCCAGGGCAAACAGACTGGCTGAGGCCTTCAACAAAACACTGGTACCAATTTTAAAGAAGACATTGGATAAAAATAAAAGAGATTGTCATAATAAACTGTTAGAAGCTTTGTGGGCCTACCGGACGAAGTTTAATTAAATAAAATGGTTTATAAAGAAAATATTGCATCAAAATAAAAGAGATAACATGATTGATGATTAACACTTCTTTACATTACAAGCCCAATTTTAACTTTGGAAATTAAAACCTTTACTTACTTAAATTTTCCTTTGGTGCACCTACCTACATAGCTCTTAAATGAAGTGTCGATTGATTAATTCAGTATCCTTGCCTTAGGGTAAACAAAACATCAAGTTTCCTTGAGCAATAGGATAACCTTAGATTGACCTTAGAAGATTAATAGAACAATTTGATAAGTTCAGAATAAACTTGAAATATTTCATGAAATCTTCAAAGTGATTCATGGTCATGCCCCGAGCACTTTGAAATCTCTTGAATATTTTGAAGGGAAAATTGAACTTACTATACTTTTTCGTCACTCTTATTTCTTGCTTGTATGTTTAAAGTCACCCTTTATGTCAAAATTGAAACCATAACTAAAATTTAAATAAGATAAAATTCATTTCCAAAATATTCAAAATATAAAACAACTCAAAATTTAATCACAAATAAAATAAAATAAAATAAAATTGCAACAAAATTATAATGTCCCTATCGGATAATCGGGAATCCCTCGGAGAAGGTAACTTATGGTTGCTAATGAAATTTCCCACAATCTAAATGAAAGTATTGAACTCATTAAGTTAAGTTTAATAAATTCATTTAGATTAAGTGAATCTTAAAGAAAATAGTAGTGTCGGAATGAGGGAACCGTAAGATTCTAATCGGTGTCGCTCTGATCAACTTTAATATTCCCCATAATAATTAAATAATAACGACCTTAGGAAACACTTGATTTTGACATCGTAACTTGACACATTAGAAAACTTAAACTCACTACGATGATGAGCTTAGAGCTAGCATTGTGGGCAGTACAACCATCTTCAACAGCAAAATATGTCTACACTAGCTAAACCATTCCTTAGAATTAAACATCTGAATCATAGGATTTAGAGGTTTTTCGCCTAGTGAGACATAAATCCTCAACTTATCTTTATTTCTTTTTATGACTCTGCTATAGAAGATAAGCCCTAAATCACTTTAGGATTCTGAGTTTGTCGTTCGTCATACCTAAATCCTCACATCTTCCAGGCTTTTCATGTGATTGTTTCATACGAATGTAAGCCCTAACTAATAAAATTGGCAGAAGGAAACACTCAATAATTCTATTCTCCAAAATTTAAGCCAAATAGTAGGATAGAGTGGGAAGCCATCAAGGTTCTCCTCAGGATTTGTGACATCTGATCCCAATTTTTTATATGTAAGGATTTATGAAGTTGACACCTTTATGGTGCAAAAAACTTGATCCGTGTACTAAAAGTAAGTTGTGTAAAACATATATAAGTATAGTTAACTATTAAAGAGATTTTACGGAAGTATACATGTCGAAATCAAGTAATAATGTACTTTCTATTTAGGTCCCAAATATCGATCCCACGGGGAAGGTTTAAATTTGCAATAATAAATTTTACTAAAAAATTAATAGAAAGTCAAACAAAATTACTGTCAATAATTTTGAATGTTGAGATTAAAACTAAATAACTTAACAATTAGCAAGAAAAAATTATAAGATTTAAACAGTAACTACTAATCTACTGACTATGTTTTTGTAATGAAGATTTCTTATGTGAAAAAGCATCCTTCCCATTACAATAAGCTTTTGGTGAAATGAGATGAGATAAATGTTTATGATATGTATTTTACTAAATAGGAGCAGTTTTAATTCTCTTCCCTGATACTGTGCATAGAAAGTCATTGGCTAATCCCAAGTTTAGTCCCTAAATCCGTGGCTAGGCTAGGAGGATACCGGCTCCCACTCCGGAGCTCCCACTTCCCTTCACCTGAAGGCTAACTCTCGCTTTACTTTTTAAACACTAAGACCGAATTTATGATTTTAGTCTGTCACCCTAAAGATTATTCAATTCTACACCCAATAAAGAATATTCCCCTATTTATTTGCACTTAATTCCATGAACAAATTTCTCATCCATGAAATCAATTGTGATGCTCACTCTGTTGTAGAACTCATACTCCATTTCCGAGATCATATGTTTCACAACACATTTAAACAACTCAAATGGCCAGATCGAAAAGTAAATTTAGTTAGGAGTTGAAAAATCATCATAATTTATTCTATATTTTAATATTGGCACATTCATGTTATCTCTTAATTTCACCAAATCTTAGAGTATGGAGAAAGATAGAGAAACCTACTCAAAATTCATGGGAAAGATACAACATAACACTAATTTCATATATAAAACAAAATTCATAACACTAATAAACAAACAACACTTATCTGAAACTCTTTCTCAAAGCAAATTTCTTGTAGCCTTTCCTTAGAAATGTAGGAAGAAGATATTTCTCACTTTTCGCCTTCTCTAACACTCTTACAAAAAGTTTCACACTTAATCTCACCACACAAACCCTAAATTATAAAAAAAAACTCACTAATTGACTCAAATGTGGTGGTGGGATGAAAATGGATTGTGAAGAATGGTGAAAAAGGAGAATGGTGGAACGTTGTGGAGCGAAAAGGAACGTGAAAGTGTGAAGGAGTGAAGGTGTGAAGGAGTGAAGGAGTCAAGGAATGAAGGAGTGAAGAATTCTAGGAGTGAAGTAGTGAAAGAGTCTAAGAATGTGTTTCCTGATGAATTTCGACCCCAAATAGAGCCTAGTGTCCGTTCTCCAAGAGGTGCCTCCAAAATCATTTCAAAACTCATCCAAATATGTGGAATGTTCTAGAAAGAGGGGTTGAACTGACATTAACGACATTGGAGCCAGTGTCCCGTAATTTAATTTGCTGCTCTCTGTTTAAAGTCATCGTCAGCAGTCTTCTGGCGCTGTCGGCGCGCAGTAAAATTCGCAGCATGTTCTATTAGTCTGTGTCGTTGGCACTGCCCTTGGTACGGTCGACTTTGATTATTTCTTCAAAAATATCATTTTGACTCCAAATTCCATTTTTTTTGCTTCCTTTTTGCTTTAAGTCCTAAGAATCAACAACCTGTAAGAAAACATCAAAATACAGTCCATTAAAGTGCAATATCACAAAAAATAAGTTTAAAAAATGGGTTTAAAAAAGGTTATATTTTTGGTGTATGAAAATCCCCTTATTCTTCTTCCATTTGATTCCAAAAGTACTACGTTCTAAATGATGGAATTTGTCGGTATATAAAAAAAATGGTTTTGCAGACCACACGGATATCATATATTTCTTCGATTGTCTGATCAAGCCTCACCCTCAAGTCATGTGTTTATCTTTCAGGATAAATATATAGCTTGAGGTGTAGTTCTCTTTCATCTAAACTTTGAAAGATATGGGATCAATTTGATTTCATATTTTTCTAAAAAAACTATATATACATATGTAAATTAAAATGCCTTTACAAAGTGGGCGACAGGATTCTGATTCTAGTGGCCGACATCTTCCAACGGACAACTCCTTAACTAAATTGTGCCAACAATGTTAACCCTTATTCTTCGAAGAAATGTCCAGGTCAAGGAAAGAAACATCAAATGCTTATTCCTAGGGTAATAGGATTCTAAGAATCTGATTATAGCCTAAAGTTTTTATTTTATTTTGTTCATTTATGTCATGTCATGCCATTTTGTTCTTGTTTATTTTTGTTTTATTATTTTCTATTATGCTTATTTTTGTTTCGAGTTTTCTTATTTTTTTGTTATTATTTTATATCATTGTTTTGTTTTGTTTATAGACATCTTTTATCAGTTTTTTTTGTTGTTTCTCTAAGGTTTACCTTTTTCGCTTCAGAATGTCATCCTAAAAACTGAGTTAGCACACCTTATAACATGAAAAGTAAATCTAAAGCGTAATTTATTTCATGTCTTCAGAAAAACTTGCAAAACAAATAAAATTAACATGAAATCATGATTTGATTTGTCAATTTAAATGGTTGAATAAATTTTTAAATGACCCGATCAAGATGTCTATAGCTCTGTCATCCCGGGGCCGCAAAGTAATCAAATCTACTTAATGGTTTTTAAACCAGGACCAAAAGATTCTTGTCAGCAACCACAGATTGCGTCATCCAAGAAATCTTCCTAGATCTGAACACAGATGTTCAAGTTGCATTCGGTGATCTTTGTTCATTAATATTCAACTTAAGCTTTATTGTCTTATTTAGATTTTAGGGGCTGAAAAATTTTAGGTTGTTTAAAATTTATTAATCAATTGAATTTTGCCATTATGTTGTTTATTTTTATTTTGGATGACCTAAACATGATCCCATTGTATCATTGTCCCGAGACATTATTTTTGCAGTTTAATTAGCCATAAATGGCTAAGAGATATTTTGTTAGCAACCATGGGTTACCTCCTCCAAAATATCTTCTCATACCTAGTTACATTCTTAGCTTCAACTTTATGTTTTGATGTCTTTTAAAGTGGATTTCATTTCATTTATATTTATGTGAATGGGTTGAAGAGATGAATTTTTGTATCATTTATTTTAGTTCTGATGTCAATTAGACCTAAGAAAGTTTGATTGAGGTCCAATATGCTAGACCTAAGACCTATGTTTAATATTGGTAAAACTGAAGGATTTATGTCGTTTGGGTTCAATTTAGATAAAACCTAATGAATGAAGAAGATTTAGATAGTTCATAAGGTATGAGGATGATATAGGTTCAATGTAGGTAGAACCCAAAATTTTAAGATGGTTTATGTCCAATGTATGTAGGACTAAGGTTTAAGATTGTTTAATTCCAATGTAGGTAGGACTTAAGGTTTAAGTGGTTTAAGTACAATTTAAGTAGGATAAAAAGTTTAAGATGATTTAGATTCAATGTAGGAAGAACCTAATGTTTAATATGGTTTAAGTCTAACGTAGATACGACTTAAATTTTAAGATGGTTTAGGTTCAATATAGGTAGAACCTAAAGTATGAAGATGGTTTATGTCCAACGTAGGTAAGACTTAATGTTGATTTTGATACAATGTAAGTAGAACCTAAAGTTGATTTAATCTTAATATTGATTTGAACATAAAGTTTGAAATGGTTTTATGTCCAATGTAGATAGGACCTAAAATTGATTCAGGTTCAATATAGATTGAAAGTAAAGTTTGAGACAACTCCAAGTTCAATGTAGGTAGAACATATGGTTGATTTAGGTTCAGTATGAATTGAATCTAAAGGTTTGATTTGATTTGGGTTCAAGTTGGGTAGAACCTAAGGTTTTGATTTGATTTGGGTTCAAGTTGGGTAGAACCTGAGGTTTGGATTTGATTTAGATTCAAGTTGGGTTAAACCTAAAGGTTTGGTATGATTTGGGTTCAAGTTAGATTGAACCTAAGGGTTTGAGTTGACTTAGGTTTACGTTAGGTTGAACCTAAGGGTTTGAGTTGACTTAGGTTCAAGTTGGTTTGGTTTTAAGGGTTTGAGTTGACTTAGGTTCAAGTTGAGTAAGACATAAGGGTTTGAGTTGACTTGTGTTCAAGTTGGGTTGGACCTAAGGGTTTAATTAAATCTAATTTAAATTAGATCTAATTAGGTTTGAAGGTTAATTAAATTAAACATGGGTAAGGATTAATTTGTTTTATTAAGTCTAGTTAGGGTTCGACCTAATTGGGTTTAGGTTGAGTTAAGACTAATCTAGGTAAGGCTTAATGTGGTTAATTATGTTTAATTATGGTTAGGCCTAATTGGGGTTTTAAGTTGAGTTAAGCCTAATGTAAGTAAGCCTTAATGTGATTAATTAGGTCTAATAATGTTTAGACCTAATTTGGGGTTTAATTTTACGTAAGTCTAAGATGCTTAAGGCTTAAGGTAGTTAATTAGGTCTAATTGAGCTTTAGAACTAATTAGGATTTTTTTATATTAAACCTAATGTAGTTATGGCTTAAACGAGGTCAATTAGGTCTAGTTTAGGTTTAAATGTAAACAAGATTTAATTGTCTTAAGCCTAATGTGGTTAAGGCTTAAAAGTGACCAATTAGGTCCAATTGGGACCTAATATGATTAAGGCTTAACAGGTTTAATTAGGTCTAATTATGGTTTAGACCTAACTAGGGTCTATTTACATTAAGCCTAAAGTGATTAAGTCTTAGAAGAGGTCAATTAGGTCTAATTAGGACCTAATTAAGGTATATTTTTATAAAGCCTAATGTGGTTAAGGCTTAAAAGAGATCAATTAGGTCTAATTGTGGTTTAGACCTAATTAAGGGTTAATTTGTTAAACCTAATATGATTAAGGCTTAACAATGTTTAATTTAGTTTAACTGTGGTTTAGACCTAAGTAGAGTTTATTGTGTTAAACCTAATGTGATTAAGGCTTAAAAGAGGTCAATTAGGTTTAATTGGGATTTAGACCTAATTTAGGCTTAATGTATTAAACCTAATATGGTTAAGACTTAAAAGAAGTCAATTAGGTCAAATTAGGGTTTAGACCTAATTAATGTTTAATGTGTTAAACCTAATATTATTAAGGCTTAACGGGGTTTACTTAGGTCGATTTGTGGTTTTGATTTAATTATGGTTAGTTGTGTTAAACCTCATGTGTTAAGGCTTAAGATGATTTAATTAGGTTTAATTATGGTTTAGACCTTATTTAGGTTTGTAGTTTTAAACCTAATGTGATTAAGACTTTACAGGGCTTAATTAGGTCTTGTTGTGCTCTATAGCTAATTAGGGTTTGGTGAAGTGTGGGTTCGCTTGGATTAAACTTAAATGTCAGTGAATGGTTTGAGCAGGATTCAGATTGTAACTTATGTCGAAGGTGGTTAGACCTAAATGTCAGTATTGGAGATTTTCACTTTAGGTCTACGCAGTTTAAGCCTAATAGTCCTGAGGAGATAGCTTTACCCTATGTTTGTTAGGGGTTTGAGTTCACCCTAGATCTAAAATGGGGTTAGACCTAAGGATTAGGGTCATTCCCATAAGTCATTCAAGACTCTGATTCAAGCCTAAAAAAATCTACAGTTCAAAATGTAAATTTAAAATTTACAATTTTAACCTTAAATGGTGAAAATGTCATTTTAAATTTTTTAATGGGGGATTTTAAAAATGTCCCACTAAATATTTTAACCTATTTCAAATTTAATCTCCATTTTCCAAATTTATTATAACTATTTATAGGACTAATGAAAAAATTTGATAGAAATTTGGAAATTGGACCCTAAGAAATTCTTCTAGCCTTGGAAAAAAAAGGGAATGTTCCAAAAGACTTAAAGGCTAATCACTAAAATTTTTGGATTTTTTGGAATTATAAATAATTTTAATAAATAAATTACTCTGCATAAAATTACTCTGCATAGTAATTAATTAATAAAAAAATAAAAATAATATAATAAATTTTGATTTCACATTTAAAATTTTCTCCTCATTTTTCTGAATCCAAAGGTATTTTTGTTATATTTTTTTGCTTTTTGTATGTCAAGATATCAATTTCTAAAGGTTTTTGTCCTTTCCTAAATTTAAATAAATAGAAAATATTAAATTTCCTGTTTNAAGGTTTTTCAATTCTCCTTTCATATGGAGTTAATGCCTTAACTCCAAATTTTTATATGTTGTAGCCTCTGTCTAGGTGAATTTATGGAATTAATACCTTAACTCCAAATTTTTATATGTTGTAGCCTCTATCTAGGTGAACAATGAGCATTTTTTCAAAGACATAGGAGATCTCTAGATAGAGCTCTTAATTTTCTAAGTTCTTAAGCAATTAATACCTTAACTCTAAATTTTTATATGTTGTAGCCTCTGTCTAGGTGAACAATTTGAGTCAAAGACATAAAAGATAGAGATCTTAATTTTCTAAGTTCTTAAGCATTTTCTGTTCAAATAATTATAGAAAATGAAAGACATAAGAGATCTCTATATAGAGATCTTAATTTTCTAAGTTTTTATGCATTTTCTGTT
>JXCR01147254.1:37869-90838 GCA_002079205.1 Phalaenopsis hybrid cultivar
TAAAAAAATCTACGGTTCAAAATGTAAATTTAAAATTTACAATTTTAACCTTAAATGGTGAAAATGTCATTTTAAATTTTTTAATGGCTAAAAATTGTCATTTTGGATTTTAAAATTGTCCCACTAAATATTTTAACCTATTTCAAATTTAATCTCCATTTTCCTAATTTATTATAACTATTTATAGGACTAATGAAAAAATTTGATAGAAATTTTGAAATTGGACCCTAAGAAATTCTTCTAGCCTTGGAAAAAAAAGGGAATGTTCCAAAAGACTTAAAGGCTAATCACTAAAATTTTTGGATTTTTTGGAATTATAAATAATTTTAATAAATAAATTACTCTGCATAAAATTATTCTGCATAGTAATTAATTAATAAAAAATTAAAAATAATATAATAAATTTTGATTTCACATTCAAAATTTTCTCCTCATTTTTCTGAATCTAAGGGTATTTTTGTCATATTTTTTTGCTTTTTGTATTTGAAGATATCAATTTCTAAAGGTTTTTGTCCTTTCCTAAATTTAAATAAATAGAAAATATTAAATTTCCTATTTACACGCATGGCAGCTGACTGGATCATAAGAATCGTCGAAACACCACGCAACGTGGTATGATTGGTGGGGGATTCCACGTAAGTGTTGTGTTGGCCTGCAGTTATGTTTGTTTCGTAAGAACAGAACTGCAGTCTGGCTCGATCCCCCACCAATCATACCACGCTGCGTGGTGTTTCGACTTGCACCAAGAAATAGACGACAGAAGTTCATCAATCCCAAAAAGAGATTCAGCGAGAGTTGTTCATGCTTTAGCTTTAAGTTCTCCCCAAAACTTGCACCAAGTTTGAAGATTTTTGTTTCTAGAGCATCATCTCATCATGTCGAATACATCCATAAGGATCTTTGGCCATGAAGTGATGATTCTCTTTAGAATTTCTAAAAACAAAAATAGAATTAGGGTTTAGCACCATACCTAGGTCTCAGAAGATGTAATTTTGATTGGAATGGTTCCAAAGCTTTACCTTGAACTCATGAAGCTTGCCCTTGAGGCAATTTGAATTGCAATTGGGTCTGAGTATGAGTTCAATGAAATGGGGTCACTATTTTATTAAGGAGTAGTTTAGAGCCTATGGGAAGAACCAATTTCAATTAGAAACTTCCTCATGAGGTTGAAGGAGAGCATTGGGGTAGTCAATTTGACATTTTGAGAGGTTTTATGTCAATCTAAAATTTTTTTTTTCAGTTAGACTTCAAAATTATTATATGTGAGTGGATTTCCAAGGCTTATTTTATGGGGAATCGATTCCTAAGGGTTTGGGCAACAAATTTGTTGTTACGAGTTTCTAGAATTGAAGATTTTAAGTGTTTCCTCTCTTCTTGAAAGCTCACGGGTTAGTCCATTTATAGGTTTTAGGAAACCATGGTTGAGCTATTGTTTACTTGGGGAAGAAGGTAACATCCTTATGATGGTCGTGGGTGAGTTTGTTGGTTGAGGATTACCTTAGATGAACTTCCAAATGTGATGTCCATAATGAGCCTCCATTAAGATGAAGATTGAATCCCAGTTTTGGCTCTCTTCCATTGGTTGATATGTGAGGTGGATAAGGATTCTTAGAATGATCTGAATTAGCCTCCCCCACATAAACTCATGAGCAATTTAATGAAATTGAGATTAGATGACACATATGCCTTCTCATTCCCAATTTTCATAATTTGGTCAAGAGGTCCCTAATTATGTATAGGATAAGGGTTTAGATGGGACCTTCTCTTATTGGACAAAGAAGGAGGTGAGTGATGATCTCACCACATTTTTCTTCCCTTTTTCATGATGCAATGACATATCCATCTTTCTTTCATGATGGTTTCATAATCTTTTTTTCCTTGATTGAAATGCATGGCTCATGGGACATTCATGAGTATTTGTCTTGTCATGACGTGTTTCATGGGTCATGGGTGACCCATTAGCAATTTATCATGAAGTGAATTTAGGGTTTAAGTACAGATCATGAATTTGTCATGCCATGGGTTTAAACCATGATTTTAAGCTAAAATCCTAGGTCTAGTACTCCTTTTTTTCATTCTCTTTAATCAATTAAATGACTAAACAATTATGAGAATATAATAATTTGATGAAAAGACCAAATTTTGACTAAACTTGGAAAGGCTTAACAAACTTGACCAAGTTGACCATGGTTGACCTGAGTTGACCATTGTTCACCAATTTAGGTCAGGGTTGACCCAGGTGACTTACTTGACCATGTCATGGTAGTTTAGTCATGGGGTCATTACATTTGGTGGTATGACTTAGGTTTAACCAAGGTTGACCAGGGTTGACCGATTTGACCAATTTTGACCAACAGAGTTTTAGGATCACTTGACCAATTTTTAGTAAGAATTGACCAAATAATCAAGTTTTACTAATTTGGCCCTAAAAAAGACCAAACGATCAATGTGATGACTATTACGTCAAGATTTGACCAAATCAAGGTTTGTCACTACTGATTTGATCATTTTGGGTGTTAATATGGTTTGAACCCAAAAGTGGCATTGTGGTCAATGTAAATTTTGTAATTTTTTAGTACCCTTAGTGAATTCAAAAGGGGTCAATGTTAGTATCCCTCTCTTCCTTGGGTGAATTTAGAGATCATGATGATCACTAAATTTTAAGAGGAGTTTAAGGATTTTGATTTGATGTTGGCAGCTCATGGCATATCCTGTCTATAGGTGTCAGTTTAGGGTGCTCACAAAAATGAGGTCAACAAATGGGCCCCCAAAATGTGTGGAATACTAAATAATTATGTTGCACTTAATGGCATTGATCGAAACGATCTTTTTTACCAAAAAAAAAAACAAATTTTCATTCAATATTTAATGTTTGCGGGGAGAAGAATGTCATGGCTTATTAAAAAGTCATAAAGAAAAGTAAACTATAGGAAAACCATAATTCCTTGTCAGGAAGGCCTTACATCCAAAAGTAAGAGAGAGAGAGAGAGAGAGAGAGAAATAGAGAGAGAGTGAATAGATGTCATATTCTATTTAAGGAGGTCTTATGCTACTCAAAGATGTGGATTTACGGTGTCTATCTTGGGAAGAAATTCTAAGATATTTATATTCTATCCTAAAGGAAAAGAATAAAGGAATGCCATAACTCTNAATAGAGAGAGTGAATAGATGTCATATTTTATTTAAGGAGGTCTTATGCTACTCAAAGATGTGGATTGATGGTGTTTATCTTGGGAAGAAATTCTAAGATATTTATATTCTATCCTAAAGGAAAAGAATAAAGGAATGCCATAACTCTATGTCAGGAAGGTCTTATATCCAATAGTAAAGAGAAAGTGGTGCCATACTCTATTGAAGGAGGTCTTAGACCACTCCTCAAAGTTGTTAAATGCCAATTTTGGAAGAGGAATGCTATGGAACTTACATCTTATCCAAGGAAAAGACTAAAGGAACACCATAATTCCATATCAGGAAGGTCTTACATCCAATACTAAGAGAGATAGTTGATGTCATATTCCATCTAAATATGTCATATACAACTACTAAAAGTTGTCAAATGTCGATTTTGAAAGAGGAATTCTATGCGACTTATATTCTATTCCAAGGAAAAGACTAAAGGAAGGTCATAATTCCATGTCAGGAAGGTCTTACATCCTACAAAAAGAGAGAGAGTAGATGTCATATTCCATCTAAGGAGTTCTTCTTGTACTANTTATTGAAGGACGTCTTAGACCACTCCTCAAAGTTGTTAAATGCCAATTTTGGAAGAGGAATGCTATGCATCTTACATCTTATCCAAGGAAAAGACTAAAGGAACACCATAATTCCATATCAGGAAGGTCTTACATCCAATACTAAGAGAGATAGTTGATGTCATATTCCATCTAAATATGTCATATACAACTACTAAAAGTTGTCAAATGTCGATTTTGAAAGAGGAATGCTATGCGACTTATATTCTATTCCAAGGAAAAAACTAAAGGAAGGCCATAATTCCATGTCAGGAAGGTTTTACATCCTACAAAAAGAGAGAGAGTATATGTCATATTCCATCTAAGGAGTTCTTCTTGTACTACTCAGAGATGTCAATTTTGGTATGTCTATGAAAAAAAAATATATTATTTCAAGGTTTCTATAGAGGATTTGAGTTTATGATTTGAAATTGTCTTTTTAAAATTATGGCGGTGTTCATTTTAGCTTTTCTAGACATATACAAGCATCGTCAATTGTTGGGGATTTCTTTTACAGCAAAACTAGAGTTCTTTTTCACCACAAAAGATAAAATATAATGATAAATAGGATTTTGCTAGTACACCATATATCATAAGTCAAATATCATCTCAAGGCTATATTCAAAACAAGGTAGAAGTTGTCAAATTTATCTTTTTCTCATATCAATAGTCTAGCATACTGCTTGACCAATATCCTCCACTCCGAGATACTTTTGGAAGGAATTTATGTTGAGTATAACTCAGGTGCTCAGACATTCATAGGGTCATGGTAGTTTCAAAGGTTACAATTCTTCAAGTTTAGGCAGGGGTTGATATCCAACTGGATGCTTGTCAGGGCTCATCCTTCATAGTGTTATTGAGATCCTTTGTCTGCTCACATTTAGTATGCAGTGCTTGGCTCCATTTCCATGTAGAACTAACACTAATCCTCATGGAAGGGGAATCTGATAAGAACAATAATATTATCCTGGGCCAACTATATGTATTTCTTATCCGAACATAATAAAAAACCTATTCAGTAATGATAGTGTACAGAAGAGTCTCTCGAAATCAGGACTATCAACATGAGGTGGGATATAGTCTCCTTCTTCTTTGATGTTGATGATGCAGCTGTCTGGAGCACAACTGGAAGGCATTATGTCCCAATCCACCAATCGTTTGATGATCTAAATAATCACTGTAGCCATCAAATCCACTTGTTCATGTTGTAAGATCTCTGGAGTGTTTCCATCTCTGTCTTTAGCATAATTATAACAACATCCATATTGGATAGTTACTCATCCTTTCCCACTTTTCCATTTTTTTTGGTTTGGAGTATGTTCTCCTTTCTAGATTTCCAACTCATCCATGGTCACGCTCTTCTATAACATGTTCAACAATAGCTTGTTGTTCATCTTCATCAAAGACTTTAGTGAACAACTAGATACCTCCACGTATGTTGATCGTACGACTATCAACATGCCTAAATTATTAAAAATAATGTCATTTGATAGTCTGAATGCTCCTCTTTGGAAATAATTTGTTTGTTGGTTGGCTTATCTGACGTTGTGAGGTCGAGAACCGATGCATACAAACTCGGAGCAAAGACAATCCTTTATATTTCTTCTTCTTCTTCAGAATCCAAATTTTCAACCTCTCAAACATGATATACCTTACAAGGTGTGCACCTAAGAATTGGAAATTGAAATTCCTCACCATATTTTTCCATGGGATCCATGTATTGTCATTCATTTTCTTCAAGTCTTTTAAGCTGTTTGTTACAGTTTTATCTTTATTTTTGGGTCAATCCTAATGTAATCTTATTGACTCCAACAGCAGATGCCTCCACAATCCATTTTGCTATAGTGACTACTAACGATTTCAGTTTTCTAGTGTCAAGTTTTTGTTTCTATCCTATCGATTTCACTTTTTCCTTAGTGTTATTCTGTTGTCGTGTTCTGAATTCTAGCACCGGTGAATTCCCCTCAGCTTCTTCTTTTTTGACAATGGGTAACACCAATTCATTATAAATTAATTCAACTTTTGTCAGATCAAATTTGAAATGGATTCTTGGTCCTTTGTCAATTCATCGGTGGTCCAGTGTCAAACGTACACCACCTCAGAAAGTGAACAAAAGTCAGTTGTTTGACATTTTCCCTGCAAGTGACAGATTAATGTAAACATTTTAGACCTAGTTTTAGGTCAATTTATTAATGTGAATGTTAAGAAATTTTTTGTTCAAGGAATCATTCAATTTGTTCTAAGATGTCATGGTCACAAGCACTTGTTTGATAAGCAAGAAGGAAATCTCAAAGAAACTACTTTGGAAGAAGTTCAAAATTACTTTATTATTGTATTCCCAGTTTACAAATGAGTCATTACTTCTTATGTCGTATATAATTTTTTTAAATACCACCCATTTGTTGGGGGTAAAATTCTTTTTCTCTGATAATCGAATAATGATACATCTAAAAATTATCTACTTTTTCATATATATTTTATGCCAAATTTTAATAATTTTTAATAATATTACAATTTAAAGGAAAGTATTTTGTATATTTTTGGTTTCAGGTACAGGAAATGTAGTTTTGGAGAAAAAGATTAAAAAATAATGCAATTTGGAGAAAAAAATAAGCAAGAAAGAAAATTTTGTCCTGACACATTTCAATATGTGTTTCCATTCTTACTCTCTTTTACACTTCTCACATATTTTTGAATGAAATTACACTTTAAATAACATTTTTTTTCATGCTTATTTTGTAGGTCAATCTGTTAGGAATGCAACACAACTGAAATGGGGCAAAACGTACCTAAAACCGAGCCAAACGGAGCAAAACATTGGAGCTACTGGAGACCGACACCGACGACACCCAAACCGGTGCCGACGGCGCCTAGAACAGTGCTGAAAGTGCCAGAGTTCAAAGAACAATGAGAAACAATTCCGATAGGGGCCAAAAATGGCGTCGACGGGGGTAGTGCCGGTTATTTGCCCATATGCATTGAAATTGGACAATTTTTTTAAGGTTTCCTGAGGCATCTCTTGGGAAATTTGTCCCTACACTATAATAGAGTGATTTTATGTCATAAAAAGTGTGTGTGANAAAAGCGCCCTTCCGAAGCAGGCAACGGGAATTCAATTCGGATGACCGATAGCTTCTTACGGGAAAACCCCACACCAAAAATAGTGCCGACAATGCAGTTTAAGCCTAATAGTCCTGAGGAGATAGCTTTACCTTATGTTTGTTAGGGGTTTGAGTTCACCCTAGATCTAAAATAGGGTTAGACCTAAGGATTAGGGTCATTCCCATAAGTCATTCAAGACTCCGATTCAAGCCTAAAAAAATCTACGGTTCAAAATGTAAATTTAAAATTTACAATTTTAACCTTAAATGGTGAAAATGTCATTTTAAATTTTTTAATGGCTAAAAATTGTCATTTTGGATTTTAAAATTGTCCCACTAAATATTTTAACCTATTTCAAATTTAATCTCCATTTTCCTAATTTATTATAACTATTTATAGGACTAATGAAAAAATTTGATAGAAATTTTGAAATTGGACCCTAAGAAATTCTTCTAGCCTTGGAAAAATAAGGGAATGTTCCAAAAGACTTAAAGGCTAATCACTAAAATTTTTGGATTTTTTGGAATTATAAATAATTTTAATAAATAAATTACTCTGCATAAAATTATTCTGCATAGTAATTAATTAATAAAAAATTAAAAATAATATAATAAATTTTGATTTCACATTCAAAATTTTCTCCTCATTTTTCTGAATCTAAGGGTATTTTTGTCATATTTTTTTGCTTTTTGTATTTGAAGATATCAATTTCTAAAGGTTTTTGTCCTTTCCTAAATTTAAATAAATAGAAAATATTAAATTTCCTATTTACACGCATGGCAGCTGACTGGATCATAAGAATCGTCGAAACACCACGCAACGTGGTATGATTGGTGGGGGATTCCACGTAAGTGTTGTGTTGGCCCGCAGTTATGTTTGTTTCGTAAGAACAGAACTGCAGTCTGGCTCGATCAGGGTCGTCCATTTCTGATACAAAGAAATAGACGACAGAAGTTCATCAATCCCAAAAAGAGATTCAGTGAGAGCTGTTCATGCTTTAGCCTTAAGTTCTCCCCAAAACTTGCACAAAGTTTGAAGATTTTTATTTCTAGAGCATCATCTCATCATGGCGAATACATCCATAAGGATCTTTGGCCATGAAGTGATGATTCTCTTCATAATTTCTAAAAACATGAATAGAATTAGGGTTTAGCACCATACCTAGTTCTCAGAAGATGCAATTTTGATTGGAATGGTTCCAAAGCTTTACTTTGAACTCATGAAGCTTTCCCTTGAGTCAATTTGAATTGCAATTGGGTCTAAGTATGAGTTCAATGAAATGGGGTCACTGTTTTATTAAGGATTAGTTTAGAGCCTATGGGAAGAACCAATTTCAGCTAGAAACTTCCTCGTGAGGTTCAGGGAGAGTTTTGGGGTAGTCAATTTGACGTTTTGAGAGGTTTAATGTCAATCCAAATTTTTTTTTTTGGGTTAGACTTCAAAATTATTATATGTCAGTGGATTTCCAAGGCTTATTTTATGGGGAATCGATTCCTAAGGGTTTGGGAAACAAATTTTTTGTTACGAGTTTCTAGAATTGAAGATTTTAAGTGTTTCCTCTCTTCTTGAAAGCTCACGGGTTAGTCCATATATAGGTTTTAGGAAACCATGGTTGAGCTAATGTTTACTTGGGGAAGAAGGTAACATCCTTATGATGGTCGTGGGTGAGTTTGTTGGTTAAGGATTACCTTAGATGAACTTCCAAATGTGATGTCTATAATGAGCCTCCATTAAGATGAAGATTGAATCCCAGTTTTGGCTCTCTTCCATTGGTTGATATGTGAGGTGGATAAGGATTCTTAGAATGATCTGAATTAGCCTCCCCCACATAAACTCATGAGCAATTTAATGAAATTGAGATTAGATGACACATATGCCTTCTCATTCCCAATTTTCATAATTTGGTCATGAGGTCCCTAATTATGTATAGGATAAGGGTTTAGATGGGACCTTCTCTTATTGGATGAAGAAGGAGGTGAGTGATGATCTCACCACATTTTTCTTCCTTTTTTCATGATGCAATGACATATCCATGTTTCTTTAATGATGGTTTCATAATCTTTTTTTCCTTGAGTGAAATGCATGGCTCATGGGACATTCATGAGTATTTGTCTTGTCATGACGTGTTTCATGGGTCATGGGTGACCCATTAGCAATTTATCATGAAGTGAATTTAGGGTTTAAGTACAGATCATGGGTTTGTCATGCCATGGGTTTAAACCATGATTTTAAGCTAAAATCCTAGGTCTAGTACTCCTTCATTTCATTCTCTTTAATCAATTAAATGACTAAACAATTATGAGAATAAAATAAGTTGATGAAAAGACCAAATTTTGACTAAACTTGGAAAGGTTTAACAAACTTGACCAAGTTGACCATGGTTGACCTGAGTTGACCATGGTTCACCAATTTAGGTCAGGGTTGACCCAGGTGACTTATTTGACCATGTCATGGTAGTTTAGTCATGGGGTCATTACATTTGGTGGTATGACTTAGGTTTAACCAAGGTTGACCAGGGTTGACCGATTTTACCAATTTTGACCAACAGAGTTTTAGGATCATTTGACCAATTTTTAGTAAGAATTGACCAAATAATCAAGTTTTACTAATTTGGCCCTAGAAAAGACCAAACGGTCAATGTGATGACTATTAGGTCAAGATTTGACCAAATCAAGGTTTGTCACTACTGATTTGATCATTTTGGGTGTTAATATGGTTTGAACCCAAAAGTGGCATTGTGGTCAATGTAAATTTTGTAATTTTTTAGTACCCTTAGTGAATTCAAAAGGGGTCAATGTTAGTATCCCTCTCTTCCTTGGGTGAATTTAGAGATCATGATGATCACTAAATTTTAAGAGGAGTTTAAGGATTTTGATTTGATATTGGCAGCTCATGGCATATCCTGTCTATAGGTGTCAGTTTAGGGTACTCACAAAAATGAGGTCAACAAATGGGCCCCCAATATGTGTGGAATACTAAATAAGTATGTTTCACTTATTGGCGTTGATCAAAATGGTCTTTTTTACCAAAAAAAAAAGAATTTTTCATTCAATATTTAAAGTTTGTGGGGAGAAGAATGTCATGGCTTATTAAAAAGTCATAAAGAAAAGTAAACTATAGGAAAACCATAATTCCTTGTCAGGAAGGCCTTACATCCAAAAGTAAGAGAGAGAGAGAGAGAGAGAGAGAAATAGAGAGAGAGTGAATAGATGTCATATTCTATTTAAGGAGGTCTTATGCTACTCAAAGATGTGGATTTACGGTGTCTATCTTGGGAAGAAATTCTAAGATATTTATATTCTATCCTAAAGGAAAAGAATAAAGGAATGCCATAACTCTATGTCAGGAAGGTCTTATATCCAATAGTAAAGAGAAAGTGGTGCCATACTCTATTGAAGGAGGTCTTAGACCACTCCTCAAAGTTGTTAAATGCCAATTTTGGAAGAGGAATGCTATGGAACTTACATCTTATCCAAGGAAAAGACTAAAGGAACACCATAATTCCATATCAGGAAGGTCTTACATCCAATACTAAGAGAGATAGTTGATGTCATATTCCATCTAAATATGTCATATACAACTACTAAAAGTTGTCAAATGTCGATTTTGAAAGAGGAATTCTATGCGACTTATATTCTATTCCAAGGAAAAGACTAAAGGAAGGTCATAATTCCATGTCAGGAAGGTCTTACATCCTACAAAAAGAGAGAGAGTAGATGTCATATTCCATCTAAGGAGTTCTTCTTGTACTACTCAGAGATGTCAATTTTGGTATGTCTATGAAAAAAAAAATATTATTTCAAGGTTTCTATAGAGGATTTGAGTTTATGAGTTGAAATTGTCTTTTTGAAATTATGGCGGTGTTCATTTTAGCTTTTCTAGACATATACAAGCATCGTCAACTGTTGGGGATTTCTTTTACAGCAAAACTAGAGTTTTTTTTCACCACAAAAGATAAAATATAATGATACATAGGATTTCGCTAGTACACCATATATCATAAGTCAAATATCATCTCAAGGCTATATTCAAAACAAGGTAGAAGTTGTCAAATTTATCTTTTTCTCATATCAGTAGTCTAGCATACTGCTTGACCATCAATGCATATCCTCCACTCCGAGATACTTTTGGAAGGAATTTATGTTGAGTATAACTCAGGTTCTTAGACATAGGGTCATGGTAGTTTCAAAGTTTACAATTCTTCAAGTTTAGGCAGGGGTTGATATCCAACTGGATGCTTGTCAGGGCTCATCCTTCATAGTGTTATTGAGATCCTTTGTCTGCTCACATTTAGTATGCAGTGCTTGGCTCCATTTCCATGTAGAACTAACACTAATCCTCATGGAAGGGGAATCTGATAAGAACAATAATATTATCCTGGGCCAACTATATGTATTTCTTATCCGAACATAATAAAAAACCTATTCAGTAATGATAGTGTACAGAAGAGTCTCTCGAAATCATGACTATCAACATGAGGTGGGATATAGTCTCCTTCTTCTTCGATGTTAATGATGCAGCTGTCTGGAACACAACTGGATGGCATTATGTCCCAATCCACCAATCGTTTGATGATCTAAATAATCACCGTAGCCATCAAATCCACTTGTTCATGTTGTAAGATCACTGGAGTGTTTCCATCTCTGTCTTTAGCATAATTATAACAACATCCATATTGGATAGTTACTCATCCTTTCCCACTTGTCCATTTTTTTTGGTTTGGAGTATGTTCTCCTTTCCAGATGTCCAACTCATCCACGGTCACGCTCTTCTATAACATGTTCAACAATAGCTTGTTGTTCATCTTCATCAAAGACTTTAGTGAACAACTAGATACCTCCACGTATGTTGATCAAACGACTATCAACATGCCTAAATTGTTAAAAATAATGTCATTTGATAGTCTGAATGCTCCTCTTTGGAAATAATTTGTTTGTTGGTTGGCTTATCTGACGTTGTGAGGTCGAGAATCGATGCATACAAACTCGGAGCAAAGACAATCCTTTATATTGCTTCTTCTTCTTCAGAATCCAAATTTTCAACCTCTCGAACATGATATACCTCACAAGGTGTGCACCTAAGAATTGGAAACTGAAATTCCTCACCATATTTTTCCATGGGATCCATGTTTTGTCATTCATTTTCTTCAAGTCTTTTAAGCTGTTTGTTACAGTTTTATCTTTATTTTCGAGTCAATCCTAATGTAATTTTATTGACTCCAACTGCAGATGCCTCCACAATCCCTTTTGCTATAGTGACTACTAATGATTTCTGTTTTCTAGAGTCAAGTTTTTGTTTCTATCCTATCGATTTCACTTTTTCCTTAGTGTTATTCTGTTGTCGTGTTCTAAATTCTAGCACTGGTGAATTCCCCTCTGCTTCTTCTTTTTTGACAATGGGTAACACCAATCCATTATAAATTAATTCAACTTTTGTCAGATCAAAATTGAAATGGATTCTTGATCCTTTGTCAATTCATCGGCGGTCCAGTGTAAAACGTACACCACCTCAGAAAGTGAACAAAAGTAAGTTGTTTGACATTTTCCCTGCAAGTGACAGATTAATGTAAACATTTCAGACCTAGTTTTAGGTCAATTTATTAATGTGAATGTTAAGAAATTTTTTGTTCAAGGAATCATTCAATTTGTTCTAAGATATCATGGTCACAAACACTTTTTTGATAAGCAAGAAGGAATTGTCAAAGAAACTACTTTGGAAGAAGTTCAAAATTACTTTATTATTATATTCCCAGTTTACAAATGAGTCATTACTTTTTATGTCGCATAATATTTTTTCAAATACCACCCATTTGTTTGGGGTAAAATTCTTTTTCTCTGACAATCGAATAAACGATACGTCTAAAAATTATCTACTTTTTCATATATATTTTATGCCAAATTTTAATAATTTTTAATAATATTACAATTTAAAGCAAAGTATTTTGTACATTTTTGGTTTCAGGTACAGGAAATGTAGTTTTGGAGAAAAAGATCAAAAAATGGTGCAATTTGGAGCAAAAAATAAGCAAGAAAGAAAATTTTGTCCCGACACATTTCAATATGTGTTTCCATGCTTACTCTCTTTTACACTTCTCACATATTTTTGAATGAAATTACACTTTAAATAACGTTTATTTTCATGCTTATTTTGTAGGTTAATCTGTTAGGAATGCAACACAACTGAAATGGGGCAAAACGTACCTAAAACGAAGCCAAACGGAGCGAAACATTGGAGCTACTGGAGACCGACACCGACAACACCCAGACCGGTGCCAAAGCCGCCTAGACCAGTGCTGAAAGCGCCAGAGTTCAAAGAACAATGAGAAACAATGCCGATAGGGGCCAAAAATGGCGTCGACGGGGGTAGGGACGGTTATTTGCCCATATGCAATGAAATTGGACGATTTTTTTAAGGTTTTCTGAGGCATCTCTTGGGAAATTTGTCCCTACACTATAATAGAGTGATTTTATGTCATAAAAAGTGTGTATGTGAGTGGAAAAATGTGGAGAATGTTTATAGAGAGATGAGAGAGGGGATTTTAAGAGAATATGTAAGGAGATGTACTAGCATTATATGGATCAGTAGGGGACTTTGTGGGAGAGATTTTCATCTTTCTTTCAAGAGGAAAAATCTAAGTATAGTGTTCTTCATTTTCTTATGATTTTGTAAACACTTATCTAGTGGATTTTCTTTGATGTAATAAATTTTTTCATTGTGTTTTCTTTTTGCATTTTGATGTATCTTTCTTACTCTTTCTTTTTATTAGGAAATAGTGACATGACAAGTTATGCTATTGTTCTCCTTTATTTTTTCTAATGAGTAGAATTCATGTTTAAGATATTGGGATACATGCTAGAAGAAGTTTTAACTAAAAATGTGATGGTTTTTACTTGCACTTCCTTTACAATACAATAAGTGTCGGTTGTAGTGTTAAAATTTGTTGCAATTGCATTAAGACCTGAGAGGGTGGTGTAATTGTCAACAAAGTGGAACCATATTCAAATTTGATGGATGGCCAAGTTCATGGGGTTTGAGTGTAAATAAATAGAGAAATATATATATTACTGGGCAAAGAATTGGAGATTTTAAGGTGACAGACTAAAATCCCAAATTTGGTCTTAGGGGTTAAGAACTAAAGCGAGAGTTAGCCTTTAGGAGAAGGGAAGTGGAAGCTCTGGAGAGAGAGCCAGTATCCTCGCAGCTTCACTACAGATTTAGAGACAAAACCTAAGATTAGCCAACGATTCTCTATAACACCTGACTGAGAGTAGAGATATAAAATTGCTACTATTTGGCACATACAATATTTAATGTATCTCATTCCTTTAAGTTATCCAATTCACTACATAAAAAAAGCAGTTCTTAACATCTCAAAATTCTCCAAACCATTTCATCCAAAAGGATTATCTTCAGAGTTAATATTTTCATTTAGGAATAGTTATTAGTTGTTTTAAACTTAAAACTTACATTTAGGAGTACTTGTTAGAGAAACCACTTAAATCAATTTTCCAAACTAAGGGTTAATAGAAGTAGACTGAACTTTGACTAAGGACCTCTTTCCTTGCTTCTTCATGGGATCGATATCTAGGGTTTTTAAAAGAAACTCCTATATTACTTGAAGCGATACATGCACTTGCGTAGAACCCATAGTGTGTGAACTAATTTATATAATTTATATAATATTTAAGCTTTACACATTAAATACTTAATATAAATGGGGTCAAGTTTTTTGCCATACTTTTGAAAGTTAAATGACTACGTAACTTTGGGTCGGGTCAAGTTTTTCACTCCATCCCAGGAGAATTAAATCTACATAAAACATGCTGAAAAGCAACACACACTAGGGGCGAATCAAGTTTTTGGAGCCGTTGTCGAGGAAGCTTTGGTAAGATTGTTAGGAGAATTTTAATTAAACTTGTAAGACTTAGATTTAGAATTTATACTATTTTAATATTTTGTGTTTAGTTATTGTGTGTCTATTTTAAAGAAAATTAAAAATACCATAAGGATTTTTGATATCTATCCTTTTAGTTACGTCTCAAAATTTTTAATGCATAGTTCACGAGCTGCAGACCTTGGATTTGATGACTCTGATTTAGAGAGAACTTTTAGGAGGATGATGAATCAGAAAAGCCTTCATGAATTTAATGTAGAAATGGCGGATCAACGATATAATGAATATTCTGATTTGGATTATAATGCTTGTTGTTTTGAAAGAGTAAATCCCAAGAGAGTGGCAAATCTTCAAGAAGATATTCTTACAATTTTAATTTCTTAGGTTGCAGATATTGAAAGGAAGTTAGATCAATATATAGAAATGTATCCTCAAGGAACCCAATTATTAAGGAAAATTCATTTGGATAAAGGATTGAAGCTAGCCATGAGATACATAATTCTTATTCAGATTATTACAATCCAGGTTGGGAAAATCATTTGAATTTTAACAGAAATAATAATTTTGGAGGAGAAGACAAATTTAGGGAAGAAAATCAATTTAATCGGACATGTATTTGGAATAATCATGGCTATTATAAAAATGAACTTTCTTTTCCTCATAATTTTAACTTCAAACCATAGAATGAGGAGAAGGATTTATAAGAAGAGGTTGTCATTCAAATGGAAAGTGAGCTGGAGTGTCAAGGGACCACAATAAGGAATATGGAAAACCAATTGGGGCAGATTATTAACTCAATTAATAATCATTCTCAATTTAACTCCAACCCACAGGATGAGGAGAAAGAATTAATGTTAGAAGAGGTTGTGATTCAATTGACAACTGAGTTAGAAAATCAAGAGGTCGCACTAAGGAATATAAAAAACCAAGTGGGGCAAATTATTAATGCAATTAATAGCTAACCCCCAGAGATTTTACCTAGCAAACCTGAGATAAACACAAAAGAGATGAATGATGAGAAAAATAAAGTTATTGAATGAATATTTAGAAGAGAATTTGAGGATATGTTTCAAAAGAACATTGAGTTGAGAAATAAGGATAAGGAGATTGAAAGAAAAATGGAAAAAATCCTTACAAAATTAGAAAAAGGTATTTCCTCAACTAAGATAAATATAGAAAGACCACCTCTACCATTTTCTCTGTATTAATATTGAAAGACAACACTAAACAAAAGAATAACCAAGAAGATTTTGATCCATAATCTGAATTATCTAGAGGTAATCCGATCCAAAATTTTGGAGAACATAAAGTATCTTATAAAGATCCATTTCTTATAAAATTTATGGATGATATTAATATGACAATTGAGAAAATCACTAGAAGAATATTGGATCTAGAAATAAATATGAGAAACAAGCATATGAATCAATATGAAAGGAAGAACTGAAAGAAAAATTTAAATTTGAGGACTTTGTAGTAATCCCTAGATCTGGAAAAGATTGGGTGATTGATCAAGTATCACTTTAAGGGAATTTTGATCCATGGGAAATCATTTGTCAAGCTGATGACATTAAACAAAGTGCTTTATGTGAGGCAACCCATAGTTATCAGTGTGGTTTGATTTAGTGTGCTTAGAGTTATGAATATTTGTGTTATACTGTGTTTGCCTTAGTGTGGATTGATTAATTTGATTGATGATCGGTTAATTTTTGGATTGTTAGTGGTTTGATTTGTTTTTTCTGTGTCATGATGGAGGTGATTTCTTAACGTTTTATTATGGTTGGACTTGTATGTTCTCATGTAGTAGCTCGATTGATGAGTCCACTACAACTCGGGTGTCACCCGCACTTGAGTTTTAGAAAATACATAATGAAGTTATCAGTGACAATTCCATCTCAGTTTTGTTACTTCCTTTCGTTGACCTTGATTTCATTTGGCAGGAGTAGCTAACCTATTTGATGAAAAACATGTGGATGAATTTACACTATCCTTATAACTGTTCAAGGTGCTTAATTAATGGAATATGGTGACACTTGAGGTTGGTGTTTGTGACCTAATGTATCAGAGATAATCCTATCTTCAAGATTAGAATCTATAAAATCATTTATCAATACCCAATATATCTTTGTAGTGATTCTGTTAGAAATTGGAAGTATGTTAGTGAGATGAAATGAGTGAAAGGAAGAATTGACCTCATTTATTAAGTGTGTTTGTGTTTGTGTTACAATAATTTATAGGAATTAAAGAACATTTTTATATTACTATGCTGATGGCTGTTATGCTAGTTTAGAATTTTTCTTAATTAATTTCATTCTAGCATGTTTATTTTAGATTTACTTTCTACTACAGGTTTTCTATCCAGATAAATAATTGTAGATATTTTTAATAGACATTTGTGGTAGATAGAATTTCTGATCAGTTTTCCTTCCTTCTAATATGTTCTGTACTAAATGCTATACATGTTAAGAATCAAGTTTAGGGGTGGGAAGAAAAATAAATTTTTAAAGTGAATGTACTTCCTTTTAGTTTAATGATATTGCAAGCATGTTTTAAGCTAGATTTACTTTCACCTGTAGTCATTCTCTCCTGATTATGAATGTATATGAATTTGANTCTTCCTTCTTATATGTTCTGTACTAAATGCTATACATGTTAAGAATCAAGTTTAGGGGTGGGAAGAAGAATAAATTTTTAAAGTGAGTGTACTTCCTTTTAGTTTAATATTATTGCAAGCATGTTTTAAGCTAGATTTAATTTCACCTGTAGTCATCCTCTCCTGATTATGAATGTATATGAATTTGATAGAATGTTGAAGTAATAAGTAGATTCAAATTTTACTTTTTCTTCGAGCTATATTTTATGGAATTAATTGCAAAATATTTTGAAATTCAAGTTTGGGGGGAATAAAATTTTCTTTTGAAAGAAAAAAAATAAATTTTAATTATCCTCAATTAGCTATATTTTTAAAATTTAATTTGGTATGGCCTTTGGTGTTAGAGGGTAATTTTAGATAACTATATATGTGTTTTTAAATATATAGTAGACTTAAGTAAAAATTTTCAATAATAAAAGTTAATTCTAGAGTTAAGATGTTTTAGTACGAAAGGATAAGACTATGCTTTTTCAATTTAAAGTAAAGAAAATTGTATCTTTGAAGGATTAAGAATCTTAGAGTTTCATGTAAGCAGAAAAGAGTGAGACTTTATGAAAAATCTTCAAAGCTAATTTGAATTTATAAAGTGAAGGAATGTAAAAAGTTTTTAACTTTAAAAAGAGAATAGTGAAGTTCAAAATCAGTAAAGACTATCTACATATAGTAGTCCTCACATGGAAAAAGAAAGGTTTGAAACTAATCCTGAAAAAGAAAGAAAATAAAAATCTAAAAGGAAAGGAAAGAAAAAGAAAAAGAAAAAGAAAAAGAATGTAAAATAAAATTATGTGAGGAGAAGCTTGAGGAGATGCCTAATAAAAAATTAACTTCACTTGAATCAACTTGAGGAAGAAGGTTTTATTACATTTTCTAAACTTGTATTTGAGTATAAGCATCCTTACGAATAAAGATATCATGAAGTTTTTTTATATAAATATTCTAAGTAACTTTAATCTATGACAAATTGCAAATCTTCTTGAAATAAATAGAGAATCAAAAATCTTAGACTTAACTAATAAGTATTCTTACACTTTTAGTTTTGACTTAGGTTGTTAAAAATTTTTCTTAAGTTGTGCTATTAGATTTAATAGACAAAAATATTGAAATTTAGAAGTTAAACTCTGTACCATAAGTCATATTTTTATGTAGTAAAAGTGCTACTTGAGGACATGTAACATTTAAGTTTGGCTAATTTTGATACGCCTAAAAATTACCTACTTTTTCACATATATTTTATGCTCAATTTTAATGATTTTTAATGATATTACACTTCAAAAGAATACTTTTTTTATATTTTTAGTTTCAGGAACACGAAATGGAGTTTTGAAGAAAAAGAAGCAAAAAATGTAAAATTTGGAGCAAAAATGAGCAAGAAAGAAAATTCTATCACGACACATTTTGATATATCTTTCTATGCTTAATCTCTTTTACCCTTCTCACATAATTTTGAATGAAATTAAACTTTAAAAAAAGGTTATTTTCATGCTTATTTTGTAATTTTATCTGTTAGGAACACAACGCAACAGAAACGGGGCGTAATAGAGGTAAAACTGAGCCAAACAGAGTGAAACCGTGGAACTGCTGCAGACCGACACCGACGATGCTCAAACCAGTGCTGACGACACCAGAGTCTAGATAACAATGATAAACGGTGCCAACAATTCCTAAAACGTCGCCGATGCTGGAAGTGACGGATATTTTCCAATATGCATTGAATTTGGATGATTTTTTTATGGTTGCTTGAGGCATATCTTGGGAAACTTTTCCTGCACTATAATAAAGTGATTTTATGTCATACAAAGTGTGTGTGTGTGAGTGGAAAAATATGGAGGATGTTTATAGATCTCAGAATAGGAATATAAATTTAGATTTCTACCTTTTTGATGAGATTGGAAAGGGGATTTTGAGAGAATTTGTAAAGAGATGTACTAGCATTGCATGGATCACCAGGAGACTATGTGGGAGAGATTTTCATCTTTCCTTCAAGGGAAAAAGGCTAAGTATTGTGTTCTTCATTAACTTATGATTTTGTAAACACTTATCTAGTGAATTTTCTTTAATGTAACAAAGTTTTTAGTTGTGTTTTCTTTGTGTTTTGTGATGTATCTTTCTTACATTTTTTTTATTAAGAAATAGTGACATGACAAGATTTTGCCATTGTTTTCCTTTTACTTTTCTTTTGTAAGGAGTAGGATTCATGTCTACGATATTCGGATGCATGCTAGAAGAATTTTTTATTATAAATTTGATATGTTTTACTTGTACTCTCTTTACATTACAATAAGGGCCCGTTGTAGTATTAAAAGTTATTGTAATTGCATTAACACCTGAGAGGGCAGCGTAATTCTCAATAAAGTGGAACCATATTAAAATTTCATGGATGGTGAAGTTCATGGGGGTTGAGTGCAAATAAATAAATAAATAAATATATATATATATNATTTGATAGAATGTTAGTAAGTAGATTCAAATTTTACTTTTTCTTCCAGCTACATTTTATGGAATTAATTGCAAAAAATTTTGAAATTCAAATTTGGGGGGAATAAAATTTTCTTTTAAAAGAAAGAAAATAAATTTTATTTGTCCCCAATTAGCTATATTTTCAAAATTTAATTTGATATGACCTTTGGTGTTAGAGGGTAACTTTAGATAACTATATATGTGTTTTTAAATACATAGTAAATTTAAGTAAAAGTTTTCAATAATAAAAGTTAATTCTAGAGTTAAGATGTTTTGGTACGAAAGGATAAGACTATGCTTTTTCAATTTAAAGTAAAGAAAATTGTATCTTTGAAGGATTAAGAATCTTAGAGTTTCATGTAAGCAGAAAAGAGTGAGACTTTATGAAAAATCTTCAAAACTAATTTGAATTTATAAAGTGAAGGAATGTAAAAAGTTTTTAACTTTAAGAAGAGAATAGTGAAGTTCAAAATCAGTAAAGACTATCTACATATAGTAGTCCTCACATGGAAAAAGAAAGGTTTGAAACTGATCCTGAAAAAAAAGAAAATAAAAATCTAAAAGTAAAAGAAAAGAAAAAGAAAAAGAAAAAGAAAAAGAAAAAGAAAGTAAAATAAAGTTATGTGAGGAGAAGCTTGAGGAGATGCCTAATAAAAAATTAACTTCACTTGAATCAACTTGAGGAAGAAGGCTTTATTAAATTTTCTAAACTTATTTGAGTATAAGCATCCTTACGAATAAAGATATCATGAAGTTTTTTTATATAAATATTCTAAGTAACTTTAATATATGATAAATTGCAAATCTTCTTGAAATAAATAGAGAATAAAAAATCTTAGACTTAACTACTAAGTATTCTTACACTTTTAGTTTTGACTTAAGTTGTTAAAACTTTTTCTTAAGCTGTGCTATTAGATTTAATAGACCAAAATATTGAAATTTAGAAGTTAAACTCTGTACCATAAGTCATATTTTTATGTAGTAAAAGTGCTACTTGAGGACATGTAACATTTAAGTTTGGCTGATTTTGATACACTTAAAAATTACCTACTTTTTCATATATATTTTATGCTCAATTTTAATGATTTTTAATGATATTACACTTTAAAAGAATAATTTTTTTATATTTTTAGTTTCAGGAACAGGAAATGGAGTTTTGAAGAAAAAGAAGCAAAAAAGGTAAAATTTGGAGCAAAAATGAGCAAGAAAGAAAATTCTATCACGACACATTTTGATATATCTTTCTATGCTTAATCTCTTTTACCCTTCTCACATAATTTTAAATGAAATTAAACTTTGAGAAAAGGTTATTTTCATGCTTATTTTGTAAGTCTATCTGTTAGGAACACAACGCAACAGAAACGGGGCGTAATAGAGGTAAAACTGAGCCAAAACAGAGTGAAACAGTGGAACTGCTGGAGACCGACACCAACGATGCTCAAACCAGTGCTGACGACACCAGAGTCTAGATAACAATGATAAACGGTGCCAACAATGCCCAAAAACGGCGCCGATGGTGGAAGTGACGGTTATTTTCCAATATGCATTGAATTTGGATGATTTTTTTATGGTTGCTTGAGGCATCTCTTGGGAAATTTGTCCTGCACTATAATAAAGTGATTTTATGTCATACAAAGTGTGTGTGTGAGTGGAAAAATGTGGAGGATGTTTATAGATCTTAGAATAGGAATAGAAATTTAGATTTCTACCTTTTTGAAGAGATTGGAGAGGGGATTTTGAGAGAATTTGTAAAGAGATGTACTAGCATTGCATGGATAACCAGGAGACTATGTGAGAGAGATTTTCATCTTTCCTTCAAGGGAAAAAGGCTAAGTATTGTGTTCTTCATTAACTTATGATTTTGTAAACACTTATCTAGTGAATTTTCTTTAATGTAACAAAGTTTTTAGTTGTGTTTTCTTTGTGCTTTGTGATGTATCTTTCTTACATTTTTTTTTTATTAGGAAATAGTGACATGAGAAGATTATGCCATGGTTTTCCTTTTACTTTTCTTTTGTAAGGAGTAGGATTCATGTCTACGATATTTGGATGCATGCTAGAAGAATTTTTTATTATAAATTTGATGGTTTTTACTTGTACTCCCTTTACATTACAATGAGGGCCCGTTGTAGTATTAAAAGTTATTGTAATTGCATTAACACCTGAGAGGGCAGTGTAATTCTCATTAAAATGGAACCATATTAAAATTTCATGGATCGTGAAGTTCATGGGGGTTGAGTGCAAATAAATAAATAAATATATATATACATATATATATATATATATNCTCAACAAAGTGGAACCATATTCAAATTTCATGGATGGCGAAGTTCATGGGGTTTGAGTGTAAATTAATAGATAAATATATATATTACTGGGCAAAGAATTGGAGATTCTAAGGTGACAGACTAAAATCCCAAATTTGGTCTTAGGGTTTAAGAACTAAAGCGAGAGTTAGCCTTTAGGAGAAGGGAAGTGGGAGCTCTGGAGAGAGAGCCAGTATCCTCGCAGCTTCACTACAGATTTAGAGACAAAACCTAAGATTAGCCAACGATTCTCTAAAACACTTGACTGAGAGTAGAGATATAAAATTGCTACTATTTGACACATACAATATTTAATGTATCTCATTCCTTTAAGTTATCTAATTCACTACATAAAAACAGCAGTTCTTAACATCTCAAAATTCTCCAAACCATTTCATCCAAAAGGATTATCTTCAGAGTTAATATTTTCATTTAGGAATAGTTATTAGTTGTTTTAAACTTAAAACTTACATTTAGGAGTACTTGTTAGAGAAACCACTTAAATCAATCTTCCAAACTAAGGATTAATAGAAGTAGACTGGACTTTGACTAAGGACCTCTTTCCTCGCTTCTTCATGGGATCGATATCTGGGGTTTTTAAAAGAAACTCCTATATTACTTGAAGCGATACATGCACTTGCGTAGAACCCATAGTGTGTGAACTAATTTATATAATTTGTATAATATTTAAGTTTTGCACATTAAATACTTAATATAATTTGGGTCAAGTTTTTGGCCATACTTTTGAAAGTTAAATGACTACGTAACTTTGGGTCGGGTCAAGCTTTTCACGCCATCTCAGGAGAATTAAATCGACATAAAACATGCTGAAAAGCAACACACACTAGGGGCGAATCAAGTTTTTGGAGCCGTTGTCGAGGAAGCTTTGGTAAGATTGTTAGGAGAATTTTAATTAAGCTTGTAAGACTTAGATTTGGAATTTATAGTATTTTTATATTGTGTGTTTAGTTATTGTTTGTCTATTTTAAAGAAAATTAAAAATACCAAAAAGATTTTTGATATCTATCCTTTTAGTTACGTCTCTAAATTTTTAATGCATAGTTCACGAGCTGCAGACCTTGGATTTGATGACTATGATTTAGAGAGAACTTTTAGGAGGATGATGAATCAGAAAAGTCTTCATGAATTTAATGTAGAAATGGCGGATCAACGATATAATGAATATTCAGATTTGGATTATAATGCTAGTTGTTTTGAAAGAGTAAATCCCAAGAGAGTGGCAAATCTTCAAGAAGATATTCTTACAATTTTATTTTATTAGGTTGCAGATATTGAGAGGAAGTTAGATCAATATATAGAAAGATATCCTCAAGGAACCCAATTATTAAGGAAAAATCATTTGGATAATGGATTGAAGCTAGCCATGAGATACATAATTCTTATTCAGATTATTACAATCCAGGTTGGGAAAATCATTTGAATTTTAACAGAAATAATAAGTTTGGAGGAGAAGACAAATTTTGGGAAGAAAATCAATTTAATCAGACATGTATTTGGAATAATCATGGCTATTATAAAAATGAACTTTCTTTTCCTCATAATTTTAACTTCAAACCATAGAATGAGGAGAAGGATTTATAAGAAGAGGTTGTCATTCAAATGGAAAGTGAGCTGGAGTGTCAAGGGACCACAATAAGGAATATGGAAAACCAATTGGGGCAGATTATTAACTCAATTAATAATCATCCTCAATTTAACTCCAACCCACAGGATGAGGAGAAAGAATTAATGATAGAAGAGGTTGTGATTCAAATGACAACTGAGTTAGAAAATCAAGAGGTCGCACTAAGGAATATAAGAAACCAAGTGGGGCAAATTATTAATGCAATTAATAGCTAACCCCCAAAGATTTTACCTAGCAAACCTGAGATAAACCCAAAAGAGATGAATGACGAGCAAAATAAAGTTATTGAATGAATATTTGGAAGAGAATTTGAGGATATGTTTCAAAAGGACATTAAGTTGAGAAATAAGGATAAGGAGATTGAAAGAAAAATGGAAAAAATCCTTACAAAATTAGAAAAAGGTATTTCCTCAACTAAGATAAATATAGAAAGACCACCTCTACCATTTACTCTGTATTGAGGGGAAATATTGAAAGACAACACTAAACAAAAAATAACCAAGAAGATTTTGATCCATAATCTGAATTATCTAGAGGTAATCCGATCCAAAATTTGGGAGAACATAAAGTATCTTATAAAGATCCATTTCTTATAAAATTTATGGATGATATTAATATGACAATTGAGAAAATCACTTGAAGAATATTGGATCTAGAAATAAATATGAGAAACAAGCATATGAATCAATATGAAAAGGAAGAACTGAAAGAAAAATTTAAATTTGAGGACTTTGTGGTAATCCCTGGATCTGGAAAAGATTGGGTGATTGATCAAGGATCAATTTAATGGAATTTTGATCCATGGGGAATCATTTGTCAAGCTGATGAAATTAAACAAAGTGCTTTATGTGAGGCAACCCATAGTTATAAGTGTGGTTTGATTTAGTGTGCTTAGAGTTATGAATATTTGTGTTATACTGTGTTTGCCTTAGTGTGGATTGATTAATTTGATTGATGATCGGTTAATTTTTGGATTGTTAGTGGTTTGATTTGTTTTTTCTGTGTCATGATGGAGGTGATTTCTTAACGTTTTATTATGGTTAGACTTGTATGTTCTCATGTAGTAGCTCGATTGATGAGTCTACTACAACTCGGGTCTCACCCGCACTTGAGTTTTAGAAAATACATAATGAAGTTATCAGTGACAATTCCATCTCAGTTTTGTTACTTNGATAAACCATTGGCTTTGGGGTAGTAAATTGTCGAATATCTCCAGTCTATTCCATTTTTTTGGATAGTGTTGTTAATATTTGTATTTTTGATGTTAGTCCATTGTCTGATATGACCCTTCGAGGAATTCTGAATCTGTAGACAATGTGTGTTTTGAAAAAGTGGAGAAGTTATTATGCTTTGACTTCTCTGAGCGGTATTGCCTTTGCCCATTTTGAGAAGTAATTTATAGCAGCTCAAATGAATCAATGTCCTTTAGATGATGAAGGCACTATAGAGCCCACTATATCTATGCCTCAACATTCAAACTGCTAAGATACAATTGTCGGGTGTAATACATTTAGCGGTTGTTGTAAGAGCCCTCCAAGTACTTCACATTGATGAAAACTTCATTTGTATTGTCAGTTCTAAATCGATTATGAGCGCATAATAATCAGCTTCATTGTTTGTGCATGGTTTGGCCAGTTGATAGGAAAACGACAACATCACTTTAGCATATAATGTCTTAACTTTTGAACAGCAAAGATCAAAGATAGATAATGCTTCTCATTTGTAGGATATTTTATTTCAACTGGGACCAAACAACCTCTTAAGTAGTATAATGGTTTTTATTTACCCTCATCATTAACTTGAGCTAGTAACACTCCAAGAGAATGGTCTAATTTCACAGTATAGAGGATTAGAGGTCTCCGTAATATAGGGGCTGCTAGAAGAGGAGGTGTTGTTAAATATTGTTTGATGTTTTCAATGGTGTGTTGGCATTTTTCATCCCACACAATCTTAGTATCTTTTCTAGTCAAAGTGGTGAGAGGATGACACCTACCAGATAGATTGGAAATGAAACCTTGAATATATGCTAGTTTTTGTTGGAAAGAATATAGTTGGGTTAGAATTTTAAAGGGAGGCATGATCAAAATGGCTTCAATTTTGAGGGGGTCAATTTCGATTCCACGATGTCGGGCAAAAAATCTTAAAAAATTCCTCGAGGTGACATCAAAGGAGAAATTTAAAGGATTCGTTTTAAGATTAAATTTTTGTAATCACTCAAAGATGAATCTTAAAACATACACATGATCATCTTTTTGTTTACTATTAACAACCTAGGCATCCACGTAACATTCAACTTAATTTTGGATAAGTTCATCAAAAATTTTTGTCATGGCTCTTTGATAGGTAGCACTATCATCCTACAATCCAAACGAAATTACTTTGTAGCAATATATTATGATGGGTGTTCTAAAAGTTGTATTTGGTTCATTTTTTGGAGACAATTTTCTTTGATTGTATCCTGATGATCCTTCCATAAAAGAGAATATTTCATGTGTTGATGCAATGTCAATCATCAACACTAGAATTGGTAATGAAAATTCATCCTTTAAATAAGCTTTGTTTAAGACTCAGAAGTCTACATAAATTAGAATTTGATGATTTTTTTTCTTTACTGGCACTATGTTAGCCAGCCATGTTGGTTATTTTTCTTCTCAAACAAAATTGGCCTAGATCAGCTTTTTGACTTCAACAATGAGGTATTGTTCAATTTCAACACGCATCTGCCTTGGAGCTTGTTTAACAAAAATCATAGTTTGGTCTAATCCAAGTTTATGGACTGTGACTTCTAGAGCAAGTCTAAGCATTTGATCGTAACTCCAAGCAAAGCAGTCTTTGAATTATGTCAATAGATGAACTATTTCTTTGGTTCAAAGTTGTTAAGGAATGAACTAATAAAGGTTGGTTTTGGATTTTCTTCTATTCCTAAATTTTTTCTTTTAGTTCATCCACTATTGATTTAATGTCTTCTTCAAATTATGTTGGTGCATCTTTAATTGCAAGATCATATGTTTGCTCAAACTCAGATTATTCGGAGACAACTAGGCAAAATTTTGGGTCGTCTAGAGGTTATAGGGTACCAAACTTGATCCCAGGGAAATATAGTTGTGCAAAAATTATAAAGTTGACTCTGTTATTAACGGTGGAAAAAAAATGATGCTCTATATATAATTAATAATTTTAAGTAATTAATTTTGGGATTCTACGTAAGTGTATATACTGTTATCAAGTAACAAATAACTTTCTATTTAAGCCCCAAATATCGATCCCATGGGGAAGTTTTAAATTTGAAATGATAAATTAACTAGGAAATTGACAGAAAGTAAAACAAAATTACTGTTATTAATTTTGAATGTTCATATATTATCTGAACTAAAATAGTTAAACTATGTTCATGTGATGAAGATTTCTTATCTGAAAAAGCATCTTTCCCACTTCAACGAGATTTTGGTAAAATAAGATGAGATAAATGGTTAGAATATGTATTGTGCCAAATAGAAGCAATTTTAGTTTTCTACCCCGATACATTGTTATAGAAAATCATTTGCTAATCTCAGGTTTAGTCCCTAAATCTCTGGCTAGGTTAAGATGATACTAGCTCCCACTCTAGAGCTCCCACTTCCCTTCCTTTGAAGGCTAACTCTCGCTTTAGTTTTTAAACACTAAGACCAAATTGGGGATTTTTACTCTGTCATCCGAAGATCTCTAATTCAACACTCAATAATGTATATTTCGCTATTTATTTGAACTTAATTCCATCAATGAAATTCTCTTTCATGGAATCATATGTGATCCTCACTCTGTTGTCGAGCTCATACTCATATATTTCACAATAAATTTTAACTATATAATTGGTCAGATTGAAAAGTAAATTAAGTTCGGAGTTGAAAAACCATCACAAATTATTTTATATTTTAATATTGGCACATCCATATTATCTCATCATTTCATGATATCTCAGAGTAGGGAGAAAGATAAAGGAAACTACTCAGATTTCATGAGAAAGTTATAACAAAACACAAATTTCACATATAAAAGAAAGTTCATAGAACACTACTGAACAAACAACACTTACCTAAAATCTTTCTCAAAGCAAATCCCTTGTATTCTCTCCTAGGAAATATAGGAAGAAGAAATCTGTCACTTTTCTTCTTCTCCAACAACTCTTAGATAAGAATTATCACGTAATCTCACCACAAAAACTCTAAATTATATAAATAATGGACTCTAAATGGTTGTGGAATGAAATGGAAGAGTGTGTGGTGCGTAGGAGGTTGAATTTTGGGGAATGAGAAGTCAGGAAGAGTCACTTTTCTGATCAAATTTGGCCCCAAATAAAGCCTAGAGTCAATTCTCCAATAGATGCATCCAGAAACTCTTTCAAAAGCATCCAAATTTGTCGAATCTTCTATAAACAGGGTCTGCACCGATCTTCTATTAAATTTGTTGCTCTCTGTTAAACGGCGTCGTCGGCCCCCAGTCCGATGCTGTTGGCGCTGAATAAATATTCATATTTTGTATTTTTTCTCCAACTTTCATCCTTTTTTTTCAATTTTTCTCCAAGTCCTAAAAATCAATAACCTGTAAGAAAACATGAAAAATACCTTCCATTAAAGTGCAATATCACTAAAAATGAGTATAAAATATGGGNGAATGAGAAGTCAGGAAGAGTCACTTTTCTGATCAAATTTGGCCCCAAATAAAGCCTAGAGTCAATTATCCAATAGATGCATCCAGAAACTCTTTAAAAAGCATCCAAATTTTTTGAATCTTCTATAAACAGGGTCTGCATTGATCTTCTATTAAATTTGTTGCTCTCTGTTAAACGCCGTCGTCGGCCCCCAGTCTGACGCTGTTGGCGCTGAATAAATATTCATATTTTATATTTTGTCTCCAACTTTCATCCTTTTTTTTTCAATTTTTCTCCATGTCCTAAAAATCAATAACCTGTAAAAAAACATGAAAAATACCTTCCATTAAAGTGCAATATCACTAAAAATGAGTATAAAATATGGGTCTAAAAATGCATATATTTTTGATATAATAGACCCAATGCCCTTTTTGAGTTATGGTTTCGTTTAATGTTATTCCATAGCTTCTAAAAATGATAATATTGATTTAATCTCCATTGTTTAGGTATCATACTATTTTGAATAAGTTTTTGAACACATGGAGGGTAAAGTTCGAAAGGGATTATGATTGATTTAATGAGATTTTCTTTTGAACTTTTACATTTATCTTGGAACAAGAAGTAGAACCAAGTTGGAATTTTATTTGTTTTCTGTTCTCACCATATACTTCTTTGACCACTAAATTCTCAATTTTTTATGGAGAAATTCAGGTCAGAGTCATAGCATGTATATAGTGATTAATTCATTTGTACATAGACAAAAATTGCTTTTCTTTATCTTTTTTATGGAGAGATCTCTTGAACTTTGGTTCTTTTGAAATTATCAACATTGTCTTTTCTTTTTATTTTTCTTCTTTGGAGTCCATATNAGAGTTATGGTTTCGTTTAATGTTATTCCATAGCTTATAAAAATGATAATATTGATCTAATCTCCATTGTTTAGGTATCATACTGTTTTGAATAAGTTTTTGAACACATGGAGGGTAAAGTTCGAAAGGGATTATGATTGATTTAATGAAATTTTCTTTTGAACTCTTACATTTATCTTGGAACAAGAAGTAGAACCAAGTTGGAATTTTATTTGTTTTCCGTTCTCACCATATACTTCTTTGACCACTAAATTCTCAATTTTTGATGGAGAACTTCAGGTCAAAGTCATTGCATGTATATAGTGATTAATTCGTTTGTACATAGACAAAAATTGCTTTTCTTTATCTTTTTTATGGAGAGATATCTTGAACTTTGGTTCTTTTGAAATTATCAACATTGTCTTTTCTTTTTATTTTTCTTCTTTGGAGTCCATATAAACTATTAATTTTGATTGTTTCTTTATCTTGATTGTTGGATTTTCACTCTCTAGTCCTCGTCCCCAACCTAAACCTCAGATGCAAGTTTGATGAGAGTTCTTATCCTTCGTGGATGTTGAAAAAAAATCTCTATCAAAATGTTCCCCTTTATTGTGGTCTTTTTTACTCATTATCCCATATTTGCCCTTTTCTTCTATATTTCGTGTCATTACTATGTCTCTAGAGAATATTGTTTTCTCTATTGGAGTGTAGTATGTGACGTCTTCAAGTACACCAATTTCATGGACAGTAAATCATTATAGTTCTGCTGTGATGCAACATTCTTGTCCTTTCTATAGACATTTTATTCATTAAAGTATTGAAGAGGGAACCATCTTATGCTCATGAAGCCATAGTCTACCAAGTACGGCATTAAAAGAAGTTTCAGAGTCGATGATGTGGAATTTTGTTATTGTCACCAAATTGTTTATTTTTAAAAGTAGTGTAATCAATCCAACAACTCATTCTCCTTATTGGTTGAATCCACGTTACATCATTTTATCTCTCGTTAGTTTCCAAGCTTAGACATCCAAATATGCAAAAATTCTCAGGTTCATAATGTTAATCGAGCCATCAGGATCAATAAGCACCCTTGGAGTGAAGTGTTGTTACTATTCACTGTGATGTATAATGGACGATTTTTTTTAGTTGTTCTGAGAAACAAGTCATTATCAGAGAAACTTATTCTGGTCTGTTCTTCTAATGAGTAAGCATCATTTGAAGAAGTTGAATTAAACAAATTTTTGGTTCTGAAAGAGCTTCTATCAGTGACTCTCTCATTTCTTTAGAAAGGATAAGGGCGTCGTAGATGCTCAACTTTGCTGGTAATTTTATTAAATGGGCTAATACATTACATTCCACTTTGTTATTGAAAATTTCCTTGTTTCCTCCAGATAATCATTCTTGTCATGGAGGAATTCTTTCTTCTGGTTTCATGATTGATTTTTCCTTTTGTTTTGAAGTCAACCTTGGAGATAGAATCCTTCCACTTTGCAAGTTGATTTTAGTTATTTCTTCTGGTATGTTATTTGACTCATTTCCTTCTAAGTCAGAGTGTTCCAATTCTATAAAATTGGTATTCCTTGTAATTCAAGCATCCCAATGTCATCTCTCTTTTCACTATAATTAGAACTGTCAATTTCTTTATTGTCATTAAACTCATCGATATTGTGTAAAATTTTTGTATTGTCTATAGGATCAAAATTGGATTGTTCGTTTTCAAGGGTAGTATCAAAAATAGACAATATGTAAGTACAACTAGAAGTATTTTTATTCATAGTGGAGATAAAGTTATACAAGGTCAATGACTCGAGGGATTTCCTCCCGTCGTTCAAGATAACTAACCTAGTAGATGGTGGAGAAATATGGAAAGTGGAAGTTACAAGGGGAATAACAACCCCTTTACCTAAAAGACCTCTAACCTTTTTTGATTTTTTTTTTTTTCTTTTTATTTACTTTCCTGGAAGATTCCATTGTCGTTGTTGAATCTTGAGTATTTTGGATGTCTCCGAACGTCATCTCAAGAGATTTTCCCTGAGCAGTATTATCATTATTATCATTGTTGGAAAGACCGCTAGGAATGAGTTCTTCAACCGAAATCATATTAACTAAACCTTTTCTGGTTCTTTCAAGAATTCTTTCAGGATTACTATATTCCCATCTTTGAAGTTACATTCCAACCAGTCTTTGAAGACAAAACATTCTTCAATTTTGTGTCTAAGCATCCTATGATAAGGACAGTAATTGGGATTATATTTCATATCGACTTCTCTCAATCTTCTGTTGTTGCTTCTTCTACTCGGGTTTCACTTGCATCACTTTCTTGCCTTTGTCTACTATCATGACATTTCCTAATTTCCTTACAAATGTTTTAACCAACAATGTTTTCAATGTCTTTTCTGTTACACTCTTCTGCTTAGCTTCCTCTTGAAGTTTGGCATGTCTGTTGAGTAATTTTTTAAATGTATTTCTTGTAAATCCTTTAAGCATGAAGGATATAGGAACGTGAATATTCTTTAGCAGAATTTTAAATGCATGTTGTTCCTGAAGTTGTAGTTCACATTTTATGTTGATATTTCTCCAATGCAAAATGTTCCCTTGTCTTTTGTTTCTCCATCCCTAAATCTCCAACCATTATATGATGTTGTGCTCCAATGAATAGTTGAATGAAGAGATTTTAAAGTTCAACAAATGTATTAATAGAACTATTGAAAAGTTCTGTGCACCAGTCAAAAGCAACTTTGTTAAGACTATTGACGAATTAATGAAATAATAGAGCATCGCTTCCTCCTATGTTGCAGTAGGTTTCTCTGAAATGTGCCAGATGTTTATGAGGGTTACCAATTCCATCAAACATCTTAAAAAGAAGTGGAACAATTCCTTTAGGATATTAGACATAATCAAATTCCTCTAGAATTAATGATCTTGCTCTCTCTTGAGCTATTGTTTCTTTTACTTTTTGTTCCACAAGTTGTGTGATTTCTTTTTCTAGGATTCCTCTCTGGGTGGAATCTTTTTTTCTTTGAGTGTTTTATACAATTTCTATTTTTTCTCTTATGTCTTCGAGAATATGTATTGCTTCAGCTCTAATGATTTCAACAACATGTTGAGCAATTATTTGTGGTGGATTTTGTAAATTTGCCAACATCTCTTGAATCTTCTATTCAAGATGATTGATTTGCTCATCTCATTGTTGAATAATAGCCCATAACCCTTTTGATAGGTTTTCTTTGGCTGGCAGAGGTAATTCTGGTGGTGAGGAAGTGGCTCGTATATCTATCATGTTTATCTCCACATATTTTTCACTTAGAGTATTTGAAGATTTTTCCTTTCTCCATTTTGCTAATCGTTTGATGTCAGCTCTTAAATTTTTTAGTCTTTCTTCAAAAGTTTTAATTGGACGTGTTTTACAATTTTTTTCTTGTGAAGTCTCCATAGAAGTGTTCAGATCATAAAAAACTCCTTCTGATTCTAACATGTCCATACATTTGTCTTGAGTATTGGATGATATGTTTTAGGAAGTATATCATTGNTGTCAGCTCTTAAAATTTTCAGTCTTTCTTCAAAAGTTTTAATTGGATGTGTTTTACAATTTTTTTCCTGAGAAGTCTCCATAGAAGTGTTCAGATCATAAAAAATTCCTTCTGATTCTAACATGTCCATACATTTGTCTTGAGTATTGGATGATATGTTTTAGGAAGTATATCATTGTGGTGTGAGTAAGAATGATTTGCCGCTTATAACATTTGCACATGACCTTTCATTTTGGCATGTCTCTTCTGCCTCTAAGATTAATTCATCATGTCTTGTTCTGTCTCTTGATATAGTCAAATCTTCTACTCTTGGTCGTAAATGAATTTTAATAGGTACCCAAGCATATTAAATTTTTAATGGGAATTTTTGGTTCATTTCTTAATAAATATAACACTCTTGAGCAAAAAGCTTTATTTTTATGGATGTAGAAACCAAAAATCCCATTTTGTCCAAAAGTTGAAAGATCGAACATCTTTCTTTTCATGCAAGTCGTTTGAACACAAAATATATAGTCCGTATTAACAAGGAATTTTCCCTTTGGAAGGATTGGAATGTGTTATCCTCGTATTAGATGGGTACTGGATAAAACTTACTCTTCTTTAAGAAAAATGTGTTCCCAAAAACACTTTCCTTGGATTCAGATGTTTCAAGATTGATGATTTCATTTCTTTACTTCTTCCTTTTAAGAGAACAAGTTCTATTTGTTCATTGGGTATGTGTTAGTGGAACACTCTTGGAACTAGATCCATCCTCATATATAGATGGTGAGAAAATATCATCCTCCACATAAACTTTCTTCCCTCTCTGATTGATTTCTTCCACCATTTTCTTAAAATTAAAATGTTTTACAAGAAAAACTTGAGGTAGATTTTTTCTAAAAATAAGAAAATCTTCGTAGGGATTTAGGTTAAACTCCTTGAAGGGTTCTGTATTGATTTGGGACAGACTATTCATCATAAATTAATTTCATCAAACAAACCAAAGTCATTTTGGTAGAGATAAGTATCTTCATTGATCGGTGTATTAAGATCTTGAAAATAGTAAAAGACTGAATCCAGAGAATCAATTGCAGTTTTTTGAAAAAAAAAGAAATATGATATGTTAAAATTTATTATAAACTCAATTGTAAACTGGAAGACTATTATGTTATGCCATTTTTCTCTTGCCATTATGGAATGTCATTCATAGATACTATGGAATGTCTATCATGGAATGTTTGTCATAGATTTTATGGAATATCTATCATAGATATCATGGAATGTCTGTCATAGATATCATGGAATGTTTGTCACACATGTCATGATATATCTGTCATAGATGTCATTGAATGTATGTCACAATAAACTCTTATATTTAAATAGTTAAGATTGAGAAAGATAACTTTTTCTGTTAAAAGATGGAATATTTTTAAATGAAGAACAAATTTCTTAACTTGAGATGAGGAGAGAGAAAGTCCCCAGCTGAGCCTCTGTTCTCTCTTGGTGGTCGCTAAAATCGTAGGTCATTTTCACCATCATCAATTCCGGTCGTCATGCCACTTGTTTCGTGTTATTATCAAAAGGAGTCGCCACTCTGCTTATCTATTTATTGCCCTAATCTCCATGTAACTTATTCTTTTGAATCAAGTAAAAGAATCTTAAATGTTAAGAAACTTGGAGAAGGAAGGAAAAGGCTAAAATTAGAAAACATGAGAGAAACAAGTGTCGGGTTGATTTTCATTATGGTAGTCATTGTTGAAAAAATAATTTCTCGTATAAGGAAAAACACAAGAAANGCCAGTATCCTGCCAGCCTAACCACAAATTTAGAGACTTAACCTAATATTAGCCAACGATTCTCTATAACATTTGACTGAGGGTAGAGAATTAAAAGTGCTTCTATTTGGCACATACAATATTTAATGTATCTTATTCCTTTACCTTATCCAATTCACTACATAAGAATAGCAATTTTTAACATCTCAAAATTCTTCAAACCAATTCATCCAAAAAGGGTTATCTTTAGAATAAATATTTTTTTAATTAGGAATAGTTATTAGTAGTTTTAAACTTAAGACTTACATTTATGAGTACTTGTTAGAAAAACTACTTAAATCGATTTTCCAAACTAAGAACTAATAGTAGTAGACTGGAATTGGCCTAAGGACATCTTTCCTCACTTCCTCGTGGGATCGATTTCTAGGATTTTTAAAAAAAATCTCAATATTTCTTGAAGCGAGATGTGCACTTGCTTAGAACTCATAGTGCATAAAATAATTTATATATTTTATATAACATTTAAATTTCACACATTAAATACTTAATATAAATTGACCATATTTTTTAAACTTAAATTACTGTGTAACTTTGAGTTGGGTCAAGTTTTTTATGCTGTCTCAAGGGAATTAAACTGACATAAAATTTGTAAAAAAATATCACACACTAGGGGCGCATCAAACAACTAATAGGATCCTCCCAAATTTTTCTTTTCAACAACATATGGGCCCTCTCACATTGGTTGCAAATTTCCACTTATTTCTTAATGAGCAATGATAGGTCTTTGGAGTACTAAGACAAAACCTCCAATCTGAAATGTGTTAAGGTGGATCAATTTGTCGTAGGCCAGTACCATTTTTGCTTGATATAGTTCAATATTCTGTTGAGCATGCAGACGTTTTCCTTTTAAACTCTCAAGTTCTTCAAGTTGTAATTTTACATTTTCTTCTTCAGTGATTTTGTTTGCAACTACAATCGTGACAGAAGGAGTTTACATTTCAAGTACAAGTAATGCTTTAGAACTTCTATCAATCGTTCATGTCATTGTCTTGGGCTATTATTCAATGTCTTTTTCAAAATTTGGGCTAGTATTTTATTGAAAGCCTCAAATAAACCATTGGCTTTAGGTAGTAAATTGTCGAATATCTCCAGTCTATTCCATTTTTTTGGATGAAGTTGTTAATATTTGTATTTTTGATGTTAGTCCATTGTCTGATATGACCCTTCGAGGAATTCTAAATCTGTAGACAATGTGTGTTTTGAAAAAGTGGAGAAGTTATTATGCTTTGACTTCTCTGAGCAGTATTGCCTTTACCCATTTGGAGAAGTAATTTATAGCAACTCAAATGTATCAATGTTTTTTAGATGATGAAGGCTCTATAGAGCCCACTATATCTATGCCTTAACATTCTAAATGCCAAGATACAATTGTCGGGTGTAATACATTTAGCGGTTGTTGTAAGAGCCCTCCAAGTACTTCACATTGATGAAAACTTCATTTGTATTGTCAGTTCTAAATTGATTATGAGCGCATAATAATCAAATTCATTGTTTGTGCATGGTTTGGCCAGTTGATAGGAAAACAACAACATCACTTTAGCATATAATGTCTTAACTTTTGAACAGCGAAGATCAAAGATAGGTAATGCTTCTCAATTGTAGGATATTTTATTTCAACTGGGAGCAAAAAAACTCTTAAGTAGTATAATGGTTTTTATTTACCCTCATCATTAACTTGAGCTAGTAATACTCCAAGAGAATGGTCTAATTTCACAGTATAGAGGATTAGAGGTCTCCCTAATATAGGGGCTGCTAGAAGAGGAGGTGTTGTTAAATATTGTTTGATGTTTTCAATGGTGTGTTGGCATTTTTCATCCCACACAATCTTGGTATCTTTTCTAGTCAAAGTGGTGAGAGGATGACACCTACCAGATAGATTGGAAATGAAACCTCAAATATATGCTAGTTTTTCTTGGAAAGATTATAGTTGGGTTAGAATTTTAAATGGAGGCATGATCAAAATGGCTTCAATTTTGAGGGGGTCAATTTCGATTCCACGATGTCGGGCAAAAAATCTTAAGAAATTCCTCGAGGTGACATCAAAGGAGAAATTTAAAGGATTCATTTTAAGATTAAATATTTGTATTCACTCAAAGATGAATCTAAAAACATACACATGATCATCTTTTTGTTTACTATTAACAACCTAGGCATCCACGTAACATTCAACTTAATTTTGGATAAGTTCATAAAAAATTGGTGTCATGGCTCTTTGATAGGTAGCACTATCATTCTACAATCCAAACAAAATTACTTTGTAGCAATATATTATGATGGGTGTTCTAAAAGTTGTATTTGGTTCATTTTTTGGAGACAATTTTCTTTGATGGTATCCTGATGATCCTTCCATAAAAGAGAATATTTCATGTGTTGATGCAATGTCAACCATCAACTCTAGAATTGGTAAAAAAAATTCATCCTTTAAACAAGCTTTTTTACGACTCAGAAGTCTACATAAATTAGAATTTGATGATTTTTTTTCTTTACTGGCACTATGTTAGCCAGCCATGTTGGTTATTTTTCTTCTCAAACAAAGTTGGCCTAGATCAGCTTTTTGACTTCAGCAATGACTTATTGTTCAATTTCAACACGCATCTGCCTTGGAGCTTGTTTAACAAAAAACATAGTTTGGTCTAATCCAAGTTTATGGACTGTGACTTCTAGAGCAAGTCTAAGCATTTGATCTTAACTCCAAGCAAAGCAGTCTTTGAATTATGTTAACAAATGAACTATTTCTTTGGTTCAAAGTTGTTAAGGAGTGAACTAATAAAGGTTGGTTTTGGATTTTCTTCCATTCCTACATTTTTTTCTTTTAGTTCATCCACTATTGATTTATTGTCTTCTTCAATATATGTTGGTGCATCTTTAATTGCAAGATCATATGTTCTCTCAGTCTTAGATTATTCGGAGACAACTAGGCAAAATTTTGTGTCGTGTAGAGGTTATAGGGTACCAAACTTGATCCCGGGGAAATATAGTTGTGTAAAAATTATAAAGTTGACTCTGTTATTAACGGTGGCAAAAAAATGATGCTCTATATATAATTAATAATTTTAAGTAATTAATTTTGGGATTCTACGTAAGTGTACATACTGTTATCAAGTAACAAATGACTTTCTATTTAAGCCCCAAATATTGATCCCATGGGGAAGTTTTAAATTTGAAATAATAAATTAACTAGGAAATTCACAGAAAGTAAAACAAAATTACTGATACTAATTTTGAATGTTCATATATTATCTAAACTAAATTATTTAACTACTAGCAAAACTGAAATGCAAAGTTTAAAGAGTAACTACTAAAATATTAAACTATTAAATAGTTAAACTATGTTTATGTGATGAAGATTGCTTATCTGAAAAAGCATATTTCCCACTTCAACGAGATTTTGGTAAAATAAGATGAGATAAATGGTTAGAATATGTATTGTGCCAAATAGAAGTAATTTTAATTTTCTACCCTGATACATTGTTATAGAAAATCATTTGCTAATCTCAGGTTTAGTCCCTAAATCTCTGGCTAGTTTAAGATGATACTAGCTCCCACTCTAGAGCTCCCACTTCCCTTCCTTTGAAGGCTAACTCTCGCTTTAGTTTTTAAACACTAAGACCAAATTGGGGATTTTTACTCTGTCATCCGAAGATCTCTAATTCAACACTCAATAATGTATATTTCGCTATTTATTTGAACTTAATTCCATCAATGAAATTCTCTTTCATGGAATCAGATGTGATCCTCACTCTGTTGTAGAGCTCATACTCATATATTTCACAACAAATTTTAACAATATAATTGGTCTGATTGAAAAGTAAATTAAGTTTGGAGTTGAAAAACCATCACAATTTATTTTATACTTTAATATTGGCACATCCATATTATCTCTTCATTTCATGATATCTCAGAGTAAGGAGAAAGATAAAGGAAAGTACTCAGATTTCATGAGAAAGTTATAACAAAACACAAATTTCACATATAAAAGAAAGTTCATAGAACACTACTGAATAAACAACACTTACCTAAAATCTTTCTCAAAGCAAATCCCTTGTATTCTCTCCTAGGAAATGTAGGAAGAAGAAATATGTCACTTTTCTTCTTCTCCAACAACTCTTAGATAAGAATTCCCACTAAATATCACCACAAAAACTCTAAATTATATAAATAATGGACTCTAAATGGTTGTGGAATGAAATGGAAGAGTGTGTGGTGCGTATGAGGTTAAATTTTGGGGAATGAGAAGTCAGGAAGAGTCACTTTTCTGATCAAATTTGGCCCCAAATAAAGCCTAGAGTCAATTATCCAATAGATGCATCCAGAAACTCTTTAAAAAGCATCCAAATTTTTTGAATCTTCTATAAACAGGGTCTGCATTGATCTTCTATTAAATTTGTTGCTCTCTGTTAAACGCCGTCGTCGGCCCCCAGTCTGACGCTGTTGGCGCTGAATAAATATTCATATTTTATATTTTGTCTCCAACTTTCATCCTTTTTTTTTCAATTTTTCTCCATGTCCTAAAAATCAATAACCTGTAAAAAAACATGAAAAATACCTTCCATTAAAGTGCAATATCACTAAAAATGAGTATAAAATATGGGTCTAAAAATGCATATATTTTTGGTATATAATAGACCCAATGCCCTTTTTGAGTTATGGTTTCGTTTAATGTTATTCCATAGCTTCTAAAAATGATAATATTGATTTAATCTCCATTGTTTAGGTATCATACTATTTTGAATAAGTTTTTGAACACATGGAGGGTAAAGTTCGAAAGGGATTATGATTGATTTAATGAGATTTTCTTTTGAACTTTTACATTTATCTTGGAACAAGAAGTAGAACCAAGTTGGAATTTTATTTGTTTTCTGTTCTCACCATATACTTCTTTGACCACTAAATTCTCAATTTTTTATGGAGAAATTCAGGTCAGAGTCATAGCATGTATATAGTGATTAATTCATTTGTACATAGACAAAAATTGCTTTTCTTTATCTTTTTTATGGAGAGATCTCTTGAACTTTGGTTCTTTTGAAATTATCAACATTGTCTTTTCTTTTTATTTTTCTTCTTTGGAGTCCATATAAACTATTAATTTTGATTGTTTCTTTATCTTGATTGTTGGATTTTCACTCTCTAGTCCTCGTCCCCAACCTAAACCTCAGATGCAAGTTTGATGAGAGTTCTTATCTTTCATGGATGTTGAAAAAAAATCTCTATCAACATGTTCCCCTTTATTGTGGTCTTTTTTACTCATTATCCCATATTTTCCCTTTTCTTCTGTATTTCGTGTCATTACTATGTCTCTAAAGAATATTGTTTTCTCTATTGGAGTGTAGTATGTGAGGTCTTCAAGTACACCAATTTCATGGACAGTAAATCATTATAGTTCTGATGTGATGCAACATTCTTGTCCTTTCTGTAGATATATTATTCATTAAAGTATTGAAGAGGGAACCATCTTATGCTCATGAAGCCATAGTCTACCAAGTATGGCATTAAAAGAAGTTTCAGAGTCGATGATGTGGAATTTTGCTGTTGTCACCAAATTGTTTATTTTTAAAAGTAGTGTAATCAATCCAACAACTCATTCCCCTTATTGGTTGAATCCATGATACATCATTTTATCTCTCGTTAGTTTCCAAGCTTAGACGTCCAAATATACAAACATTCTCAGGTTCATAATGTTAATCGAGCCATCAGGATCAATAAGCACCCTTGGAGTGAAGTGTTGTACTATTCACTGTGATGTATAATGGACGATTTTTTTTAGTTGTTCTGAGAAACAAGTCATTGTCAGAGAAAGTTATTCTGGTCTTTTCTTCTAATGAGTAAGCATCATTTGAAGAAGTTGAGTTAAACAAATTTTTGGTTCTGAAAGAGCTTCTATCAGTGACTCTCTCATTTCTTTAGAAAGGATAAGGGCGTCGTAGATTCTCAACTTTGCTGGTAATTTTGTTAAATGGGCTAATACATTACATTCCACCTTGTAATTGAAAATGTCCTTGTTTCCTCCAGATAATCATTCTTGTCATGGAGGAATTCTTTCTTCTGGTTTCATGATTGATTTTTCCTTTTGTTTTGAAGTCAACCATGGAGATAGAATCCTTCCACTTTGCAAGTTGATTTTAGTTATTTTTTCAGGTATGTTATTTGACTCATTTCCTTCTAAGTCAGAGTGTTCCAATTCTATAAAATTGGTATTCCTTGTAATTCAAGCATCCCAATGTCATCTCTCTTTTCACTATAATTAGAACTGTCAATTTCTTTATTGTCATTAAACTCATCGAGATTGTGTAAAATTTCAGTATTGTCTATAGGATCAAAATTGGATTGTTCGTTTTCAAGGGTAGTATCAGAAATAGACAATATGTAAGTACAACTAGAAGTATTTTTATTCATAGTGGAGATAAAGTTATACAAGGTCAATGACTCTCCCGTCGTTCAAGATAACTAACCTAGTAGATTGTGGAGAAATATGGAAAGTGGAAGTTACAAGGGGAATAACAACCCCTTTATCTAAAAGACCTCTAACCTTTTTTTATTGTTTTTTTTTTCTTTTTATTTACTTTCCTGGAAGATTCCATTGTTGATGTTGAATCTTGAGTATTTTGGATGTCCCCGAACGTCATCTCAAGAGATTTTCCATGAGCAGTATTATCATTATTATCATTGTTGGAAAGACCGCTAGGAATGAGTTCTTCAACCAAAATCATATTAACTAAACATTTTCAGGTTCTGTCAAGAATTCTTTCAGGATTACTATATTCCCATCTTTGAAGTTACATTCCAACCAGTCTTTGAAGACAAAACATTCTTCAATTTTGTGTCTAAGCATCCTATGATAAGGACAGTAATTGGGATTATATTTCATATCGACTTCTCTCAATCTTCTAGCTTCAGGAAATTTGAATTCTAGTATTTTCAACAAGCTATGGAATATTTTTTCAACTTCTTCTATCTAAAATGGATATTCTTTGCTCATCCTCTTGGAGATTGATTTCTTCTCTATTTGTGATGGGATTGATTGTTGATTTATATTCTCTTGTTGCTTCTTCTACTCGGGTTTCACTTGCATCACTTTCTTGCCTTTGTCTACTATCATGACATTTCCTAATTTCCTTACAAATGTTTTAACCAACTTTATTTTCCAAGTCTTTTCTGTTACACTCATCTGCTTAGCTTCCTCTTGAAGTTTGGCATGTTTGTTGAGTAATTTTTCAAATGTATTTCTTGTAAATCCTTTAAACATGAAGGATATAGGAACGTGAATATTCTTTAGCAAAATTTTAAATTCATGTTGTTCCTGAGGTTGTAGTTCACATTTTATGTTGATATTTCTCCAGTGCAAAATGTTCCCTTGTCTTTTGTTTCTCCATCCCTAAATCTCCAACCATTATATGATGTTGTGCTCCAATGAATAGTTGAATGAAGAGATTTTAAAGTTCAACAAATGTATTAATAGAACTATTGAAAAGTTCTATGCACCAGTCAAAAGCAACTTTGTTAAGACTATTGACGAATTAATAAAATAATAGAGCATCGCTTCCTCCTATGTTGCAGTAGCTTTCTCTGAAATGTGCCAGATGTTGATGAGGGTTACCAATTCCATCAAACATCTTAAAGAGAGGTGGAACAATTCCTTTAGGATATTAGACATAATCAAATTCCTCTAGATGGTGTCTAACCTTTAGAATTAATGATCTTGCTCTCTCTTGAGCTATTGTTTCTGTTACTTTTTGTTCCACAAGTTGTGTGATTTCTTTTTCTAGGATTCCTCTCTGGGTGGAATTTTTTTTTCTTTGAGTGCTTTCTACAATTTCTATTGTTTCTCTTATGTCTTCGAGAATATGTATTGCTTCAGCTCTAATGATTTCAACAACATGTTGAGCAATTATTTGTGGTGGATTTTGTAAAGTTGCCAACATCTCTTGAATCTTCTATTCAAGATGATTGATTTGCTCATCTCATTGTTGAATAATAGCCCATAACCCTTTTGATAGGTTTTCTTTGGCTGGCAGAGGTAATTCTGGTGGTGAGGAAGTGGCTCGTATATCTATCATGTTTATCTCCACATATTTTTCACTTAGAGTATTTGAAGATTTTTCCTTTCTCCATTTTGCTAATCGTTTGATGTCAGCTCTTAAATTTTTCAGTCTTTCTTCAAAAGTTTTAATTGGACGTGTTTTACAATTTTTTTCTTGTGAAGTCTCCATAGAAGTGTTCAGATCATAAAAAACTCCTTCTGATTCTAACATGTCCATACATTTGTCTTGAGTATTGGATGATATGTTTTAGGAAGTATATCATTGTGGTGTGAGTAAGAATGATTTGCCGCTTGTAACATTTGCACATGACCTTTCATTTTGGCATGTCTCTTCTGCCTCTAAGATTAATTCATCATGTCTTGTTCTGTCTCTTGATATAGTCAAATCTTCTACTCTTGGTCGTAAATGAATTTTAATAGGTACCCAAGCATATTAAATTTTTAATGGGAATTTTTGGTTCATTTCTTAATAAATATAACACTCTTGAGCAAAAAGCTTTATTTTTATGGATGTAGAAACCAAAAATCCCATTTTGTCCAAAAGTTGAAAGATCGAACATCTTTCTTTTCATGCAAGTCGTTTGAACACAAAATATATAGTCCGTATTAACAAGGAATTTTCCCTTTGGAAGGATTGGAATGTGTTATCCTCGTATTAGATGGGTACTGGATAAAACTTACTCTTCTTTAAGAAAAATGTGTTCCCAAAAACACTTTCCTTGGATTCAGATGTTTCAAGATTGATGATTTCATTTCTTTACTTCTTCCTTTTAAGAGAACAAGTTCTATTTGTTCATTGGGTATGTGTTAGTGGAACACTCTTGGAACTAGATCCATCCTCATATATAGATGGTGAGAAAATATCATCCTCCACATAAACTTTCTTCCCTCTCTGATTGATTTCTTCCACCATTTTCTTAAAATTAAAATGTTTTACAAGAAAAACTTGAGGTAGATTTTTTCTAAAAATAAGAAAATCTTCGTAGGGATTTAGGTTAAACTCCTTGAAGGGTTCTGTATTGATTTGGGACAGACTATTCATCATAAATTAATTTCATCAAACAAACCAAAGTCATTTTGGTAGAGATAAGTATCTTCATTGATCGGTGTATTAAGATCTTGAAAATAGTAAAAGACTGAATCCAGAGAATCAATTGCAGTTTTTTGAAAAAAAAAGAAATATGATATGTTAAAATTTATTATAAACTCAATTGTAAACTGGAAGACTATTATGTTATGCCATTTTTCTCTTGCCATTATGGAATGTCATTCATAGATACTATGGAATGTCTATCATGGAATGTTTGTCATAGATTTTATGGAATATCTATCATAGATATCATGGAATGTCTGTCATAGATATCATGGAATGTTTGTCACACATGTCATGATATATCTGTCATAGATGTCATGGAATGTATGTCACAATAAACTCTTATATTTAAAGAGTTAAGATTGAGAAAGATAACTTTTTCTGTTAAAAGATGGAATATTTTTAAATGAAGAACAAATTTCTTAACTTGAGATGAGGAGAGAGAAAGTCCCCAGCTGAGCCTCTGTTCTCTCTTGGTGGTCGCTAAAATCGTAGGTCATTTTCACCATCATCAATTCCGGTCGTCATGCCACTTGTTTCGTGTTATTATCAAAAGGAGTCGCCACTCTGCTTATCTATTTATTGCCCTAATCTCCATGTAACTTATTCTTTTGAATCAAGTAAAAGAATCTTAAATGTTAAGAAACTTGGAGAAGGAAGGAAAAGGCTAAAATTAGAAAACATGAGAGAAACAAGTGTCGGGTTGATTTTCATTATGGTAGTCATTGTTGAAAAAATAATTTCTCGTATAAGGAAAAACACAAGAAAAATTTTGATAACAAGAGATTTAGGTATATTACATATTTCAAGTTCATCATTCTTCTATAGGAGCAAGATTCTATAGTTAATTACATCCTAGGTTCTCAAGACTATCTAAAAAACCTCTTATTAACATTAATACTAGTTCTTCTAAGAAATTTCAAAGTCAAGGAAAGAAACATTAAATGTTTATTCCTAGGGTAATATGTTTCTAAGAATCAGAATCTACCCTAAAGGTTTTGTTTTAATTTGTCTGTTTATGTCATGTCATGTCGTTTTGTTTTTGTTTTGTTTTTTTTTTTTTTGTTTATTGTTGTAATTTTTGTTTTATGGTTTTATGTCGTTATTTTTTTTGTTGTTGTTGTTTTGTCAGTTTGTTTTTGTAGTTGTTTTGAGACTTACATTTTTCACTTTAGAATGTCGTCCTGCAAAACAGAGTTAGTACACCATATTACATGAAAAGTAAGTCTAAAGCACAATTTATTTCATGTCTTTAGCAAAACCTGCAAAAAAGAACGTGCTTAGCATGAAATCATGTTTAGATTTGTCACTTTTTGTTGGTTAGATAAATTTTTAAATGACCCGGTCAAGATGTCTGTGGCTCTGTCATTCCAGGGGTGTAAAGTATTCAAATTTAGTTATTCTGGAAGGTGTTTAAACCAAGATCAAATGATTCTTATCAACAACAGCAGATTTTGTCATCCAAGAAATCTTCATAGAACTGAACACATATGTTCAAGTTGCATTTGGTGATCTTTGTTTATTAAGATTTAATTTAACTTTTCATGTCTCTTTGGGATTTTAGGGGGTGAAAACTTTAGGTTATTTAAGATTTATTAATTGGTTGATTTTTTTCATTTTGTCATTTATTTTTATTTGGGATGACTCGATCAGGATCCCATAGTTCCGTACTCCCAGGTTATTATGTTTGTTGTTTGATTAGTCGTAAATGGTTGGAAGATATTTTGTTAGCAACCATGGGTTACATCCTCTAAAATATATTCTCAAACCTAGTTGCATTTTTAGGTTCAAGTTTAAGTTTTAATGTCCTTTAAGGTGGATTTTATGTCATTTATGTTTTTGTCGGTGGGTAGATGTGATGAATCGTTGTTTCATTTATTTTAGGTTTGTTGTTAATAAGACCTAAGATTGTTTGATTGAAATCCAATATATTAGACCTAAGGCCTAGGTTTAATATTGGTAAAACCTAAAGATTTATGTCGTTTGGGTTCAATTTGGATATAACCTAAAGTATGTAGATGATTTAGATAGGACTTAAGGTATGAGGATGATTTAGGTTCAATGTAGGTATAACCTAAAATTTAAGATGGTTTACGTCCAATGTAGGTAGGACTTAAGCTTTGAGATGGTTTAAGTCCAATTTAAATTGGGATTAAGGTTTAAGATGGTTTAAGTCCAATGTAGGTAGGACTTAATGATTAATATAATTTAGATTCAAGGTGGGTAAAAGTTAAAGTTGAAGATGGTTTAAGTCCAATGTAGATAGGACATAAAATTTAAGATGGTTTAGGTTCAATACAGGTATAACTTAAGGTATGAAGATGATTTAGTTTCAATGTAGGTAGAGCCTAAGCTTTAAGATGGTTTAAGTCCAATAAAAATAGGACATAATGTTGATTTAGATTCAAAGTAGAACCTAAAGTTGATTTAAGCTCAATATTGATTTGAAATTTGAGTTTGAAATGGTTTTAAGTCCAATGTAGGTAGGACTTTATTGATTAAGGTTCAATGTAGATTGAACATAAGGTTTGGGATAACTCTAAGTCTAATGTAGGTAGGACTCATGGTTGATTTAGGTTAAATATGAATTGATCTAAAGGTTTGATTTGATTTAAGTTCAAGATGGGTTGAACCTAAAAGTTTGATTTGATTTAGGTTCAAGTTAGGTTGAACCTAAGGATTTGATTTGATTTTGGTTCAAGTTGGGTTGAACCTAAGATTTTGAGTTGACTTAAGTTCAAGTTGGGTTGAACCTAAGGGTCTGACTTGACTTAGGTTCAAGTTAGGTTGGACCTATGGGTTTGAGTTGACTTAGGTTCAAGTTGGATTGGGCATAAGGGGTTAAATAAATATAATTTAGATTATATCTAGTTAGGTTTGAAGGTTAATTAAACCTAACATGGGTAAGGTTTAATTAGTTTTATTAAGTCTAGTTAGGGTTAAACCTAATTGGGTCTAGGTTGAGTTAAGCCTATTATAAGTAAAGCTTAATGTGTTTAATTATGTCTTGTTATGGTTAGACCTAATTGGGGTTTTAAGTTGATTTAAGCCGAATGTAAGTATGGCCTAATGTGATTAATTAAGTCTAATTAGTATTAGGCCTAATTTGGTGTTTAAGTTTACCTAAGCCTAATATGATTAAGGCTTATGGAAGTTAATTTGGACTAATTGAGGTTTAGACCTGATTAGGGTTTGCCTATCTTAAGCCTAATATAGTTAAGCCTTAAAAGAGGTCAATCGGGTCTAATTAGGGTTTAGACCTAATTAAGATTTAATTTTGAGGGCTAATGTTGTTAAGGCTTAAAAGAGGAAAATTAGGTCCAATTGGGATTTAGACCTAATTGAGGTTTAATGTTTTAAACTTAATATGATTAAGGCTTAACAGGGTTAGTTAGTTCTAATTGTGATTTTGACTAAATTAGGGTTTACATGTATTAATCCTAATGTGGTTAAGGCATAAAGAAGGTCAATTAGGTCTAATTGGGGGTTTAGACCTAATTAAAATCTATTTGTATTAAGCATAATGTGGTTAAGGCTTAGAAGAGGCCAATTAAGTTTAATTGTGGTTTAGACCTAATTATGGTTTAATGTGTTAAACCTAATATGATTAAGGCTTAATAGTGTTAAATTAGGTCTAATTGTGATTTTGACAAAATTTAGGTTTGTTGTGTTAAACCTAATGAGATTAATGCTTGAAAGAGCTCAATTAGGTCTAACTGGGGTTTACACCTAATTGAGGTTTAATGTCTTAAGCCTAATTTGGTTAAGGCTTAAAAGAGTTCAATTAGGTCTAATTAGGGTTTGGACCTAATTAAGGTTTAATGTGTTAAGCCTAATATGATTAAGGCTCAACAGGGTTTAATTAGGTCTAATTGTAGTTTAGAAAAAATTAGGATTTTTGTGTTAAACCTAATGTGATTAAGGCTGAACGGGGTTTACTTAGGTCTAATTATGGTTTATAACTAAATATGGTTTGTTGTGTTAAACCTAATGTGACTAAGGCTTAATAGGTTTTACTTAGGTCTAATTGTGGTGTAGACCTATTTAGGGTTTGGTAAAGTATGGGTTCACCTGGATTAAACTTAAATGTATGTGACTGGTTTGAACTAGATTTAGATTGTATCTTTGATCTCATCATCTAGAATTTTGACTTTAGATCCATAACATTTAGGCTTAATAGTGTTGAGGAGATAACTAGACCCTATGTTAGTTTTGGTTTGGGTTCACCCTAAATCTAGATTGGGGTTAGACCTAAGGATTAGGACTTGGTCAATCCTATATGTCATTAAAGGCTAAGGTTCAAGCCTATGAAATTTTAGGGTTTAAAATGTAAATTTGAAATTTAAAACTTTAACCTAAATGGTGAAAATGTCCTTTTAAATTTTCTAATGGCTAAAAATTGTCATTTTAGACTTAAAATTGTCCCTTTAAATATTTTAACCACTTTCAAATTTAATTTCCAATTTCTTAATTTTTCATAAATATTTTTTGGAATAATTTTAAAATTTTATAGAAATTAGGAAATTGGACCCTAGGGAATTCTCTTAGACTTGGAAAAATCAGGGAAGCTTCATAATGACTTAAAGGCTAATCCCAAAATTTTCAATTTTTTTTTGGAATTTTAAATAATTTTAATAATTAAATTACCTTAGAGAGTAATTAACTAATTAATTATTAAATATAATTTATTAAACTTTGATTTTACAACCATAATTTTCTCCTCATTTTTCTGAATAGAAGGGTATTTTTTCATATTTTTATGTTCTTTCTATGTCAAGATAAGAATTTTTAAAGGTTTTTGTCATTTTCTGAATTTAAATAAATAAAAAATCTTGTATATCCAATTTATACACGTGGCGGCTGATTGGATCATCGGATGTGTCAAAACCCTACGTAGTGTGGTATGATTGGTGGGGAACTCCATGTAGGCGCTGAGCGAGCCCATGGTTTTCTTTGTTTCATATGAACAGAACTGTGATCCAACATGATAAGGGTCGTCCATTTTTGATAAACGGAAATGGATGAAATCGGTTCAATCTCCCAAAGGGAGACGAACCGAGAGTCATTCATGCTTTATACTTAAGATCTTTCAAGAAATTACGCAAATTTTGAAGATTTTTGTTTCTAGAGCATCATCTCATCATGAAGAATACATCCATACAGATCTTTGTCCACAAAGTGGTGATTCTGTTCACAATATCTGAAAATTTAGACAAAATTAGTTTTTAGCACCATACCTTGGCCTCACAAGATGTAATTTCGATTGGGATGGTTCCAAAGCTTTGCTATTGAGCTAAATAAGCTTACCCTGGACTCAATTTGAATTGAATTTGGGACTGAGAACGAGTTCAATGCAATGCGGTCAGAGTTTCATTGAGGAGTAATTTAGAGTATGTGGGAAGAAACAATTTCAATTGAAAACTTCCTTGTGAGGTTTGGGCATAGTTTTAGAGTAGTATATTTGAGGTTTTGAGGGGTTTTATGTCAACTTGAAAGTGTGCCTGGAGTTGGACTTCAAAATTAGGGTGTGTCAGCGGATTTCAAAGGCTGATTCCTTAGGGATTCAATTCCTTTGGGTTTGGGGAATAGGTTTTGTGTTAGGAGTTTCTAGATATGGAGATTGTAGTGTGTCATTTGTTTTTGGAAGCTCACGGGATAGCCTATTTATAGGCTTGGGGAAGCCATGGCTGAGCTAGGGTTTTCTTGGGGAAGAACGTAACAACTTTTTGATGGCTGTGGATAGGTTCCCTGACAGAGGATTATCTTGGATGAACTTCCAAAGGTGATGTCCATAATGAGCCTCCATTAGGATAAAGATTGAATCTGAGTTTTGGCTCACTTCCATTGGCTAGTTTTTGATTTAGATAAGGCTTCTTAGAAAGATTTGAATTAGCCTCCCCCACATGGGCTCATGAGCCTTTTAATGAATTTGGGATGAGATGACACATATGCCTTCTCATTCCCAATTTTCATAATTTGGTCATGATGACCCAAATTATGTATAAGATAAGAGCTTAGATAGGTCCTCCTCTTATTGGATGAATATGGTGGTGAGTGATAATCTCACCACATCTTCCTTTCATTTTTCATGAAGGATTGACACATCCTTCTTTCTTTGATGGAGGTTTCATACTGTTTTTTATCTTGAGTCAAATGTCATGGCTCATGGGTCATTCATGAGTGTTTTCCTTATCATGATGTGTTTTATGGGTCATGGGTGATCCATTAGCAATTTTTCATTAAGTGAAGTTAGGGCTTATGTATAAATCATGGGTTGGTGGCCCTGGGTTTGTCACGCCATGGGCTTAAAACATGACTTTAAACTTAAATCCTAGGTCTAGTGCTCCATAATTTCATTCTCTTTAATCAATTAAGAGAATAAAATAATTCAACAAAAGACCAAATTTTGACTAAACATGGTAAGGTTGACCTTGTTTGACCAAGTTGATAATGGTTGATAAGGGTTGACCATGGTTGACCAATTTAGTTCAGGGTTGACCCAGGTGACTTACTTGACCATGTCATTTTTATTTTAGTCATTGGACATTATATTTGATGGTATGACTGTGTTTATCCAAGGTTGACCAAGGATGACCAAGTTTGACCAATTTTACCAGGTTTGACCAATTGGTTTAGTTTTGACTAAATGAGTTTTAGCGTTAGGCATTTGACCAATTTTGAGTCAAAATTGACCAAATGGTCAATTTTGACTAATTTGACCCTAGGGTTGACCAAAGAATCAATGTGATGACTACTATGTCAAGGGTTAACCAAATCNTGTTGAATGAATTGTTAAGCTCGTTTAAACTGGGGAGATCTTTTTAGCAATCGTGGTTTACCTCATCTGAGGGACTCCCATAAATTTAAAAGGACTTGTTATGAAATTTTTGTTTTAATATTTAATTTTGAAAATGTTGGTTAATTTTGAAAAATGGTTTCATAATAAGCAGGTGCAAGTAATAAAATGCAAAAAAGGAAATTGCCATACAAAAAAGTAAATGCATACCCATCATCTTCTCATTCTCCCGTTGAAACATTAGAACTTGCAACATATATATAATTTTGCATGAAATCTAAATAAATTGCGAGAACAAAAAATTAGAAAACCAGTTCAAGGTGTGTCTACCATACTCTATGTCATAACTTGGTGGGTCCTTAAGGGTTTTAATGCATGATTTTTTGGAACAAAGTATAATAAGTCCAATTATTTTTCAAAATATCCAAAAGGTCATAAAATTATTCAAGAAACAATCTTTAACAACTTTTTAGAACACTTTGAAACGTTTGGAGTTCATTTTAATCTATTATATTGTTCAATAAATCATCCTAAACTTTAGATTTACTTTCAGTAAATTAATAGACCTTATGCTTAGTGAACCTTACTATTTTAACTATCCTAATAGTTGGGTAATTAGATAGTCCCTTAATATTTTACTTAAGGGTTATGTAAGTAGATGCCCTTAAGGAAAACTTAAGTAGTTATAAATATGATACCACCATTGAAGTTGGGCTTGTAGTGTTAAGAAGTGTTAATCAATACTGTCTTTTTTTTTTAAACCTCGTTAAACAATTTTGAATTGACTCTAGTTGACTACTAAGCCCTTAACAATTTCATGTGTAAATTTGTAATTATCATAATGTTAATTTAAGTGAGATATATATATTCTTAGTAAATGATCATGCTACCATCTAATCACAAACTAGGGGCTTCAAATGAGTGAATTATTATCGTTCTAAATTAAGCCCATTACTTTAGGATCATCCAATTAANAGTCCTCACAAAAGTGAGGTCAACATGTATATGTTGGTCGCCTTTTCTTCATTGAAAACAAAATTTGTTTTGATGTAATATATATTAAATTTTGGAAAGTAATATTTTAATTTTCAAAAATACAAGACCGAACTGATCTCATATAGACAATAGTTTTAATAAACGAGCACAACACTACAAGTGACATACCTGTCCTGAGGAATAGTCATCTCACTTACTAGTGCAACTCGATTAAATAAACTGAAGAATTTATGACATCCATTTTAGTTTTTGAACCATTATGTTGATCGACAAATTCCAGTAACGAATATAAAATATTATATAGGGTTTATATTAAGCTTGGTTCTAAGGTTTCGTGTAAGAGAAAGCTCTAATAGTTAATTACATCTTAACTGACTTAGGTCACCTAAGAAAAGTATCAATTTAGATTAGAAAATATTGTCTGCAGTAATTTTAAAGGGTGGGACATTTCAAAGTGTAAAATATATAAGGCTCAAATTTGGAGCATTGTTGTGGAGTCCAAAGGGAGAAAGTTAGGGGTTGTCACGGATTCTGAGGAGAAGCTCAGTGACTTTCCAAGCTATCAATTGGTTTGACTTTTATTTCGAGAAGAAAATTATCTAGTATTTTATCCTGTGAATTATTATTATATAGTGCTTACACTTGCAANGGTCCTCACAAAAGTGAGGTCAACATGTATATGTTGGTCGCATTTTCTTCATTGAAAACAAAATTTGTTTTGATGTAATATATATTAAATTTTGGAAAGTAATATTTTAATTTTCAAAAATACAAGACCGAACTGATCTCATATAGACAATAGTTTTAATAAACGAGCACAACACTACAAGTGACATACCTGTCCTGAGGAATAGTCATCTCACTTACTAGTGCAACTCGATTAAATAAACTGAAGAATTTATGGCATCCATTTTAGTTTGTGAACCATTATGTTGATCGACAAATTCCCGTAACGAATATAAAATATTATATAGGGTTTATATTAAGCTTGGTTCTAAAGTTTCGTGTAAGAGAAAGCTCTGATAGTTAATTACATCTTAATTGACTGAGGTCACCTAAGAAAAGTATCAATTTAGATTAGAAAATATTGTCTTCAAGAATTTTAAAGGGTGGTACATTTCAAAGTGTAAAATATATAAGGCTCAAATTTGGAGCATTGTTATGGAGTCCAAAGGGAGAAAGCTAGGGGTTGTCACGGATTCTGAGGAGAAGCTCAGTGACTTTCCAAGCTATCAATTAGTTTGACTTTTATTTCGAGAAGAAAATGATCTAGTATTTTATCCTGTGAATTATTATTATATAGTGCTTACACTTGCAAGACACAACCATGCAAATAGTATAAAAGATAGGAGGATTTATGTCGTAACGAACAACAACCTCGGAATCCTAAGATGAGTTAGGCAATAAATTGCACAACATAATTGTGCAAAAGTCTAAAG